>JANZLQ010000061.1:206789-222018 GCA_026212715.1 Elanus axillaris
TTGAACTGTGTGCAGTTCTGAGCCCCACAATTTAAGAAGGATGTGAAGGTCCTTGAATGCATCCGGAGGAGGGCAACAAAGCTGGTGAAAGGGCTGGAAGGCATGTCCTGTGAGGAACAGCAAGGACTTTGGGCTTGTCTAGTTTGGAGAAAAGGAGGCTGAAGGGTGACCACATTGCTCTCTACAGCTTCCTGAGGAGGGGAAGTGGAAAGGGAGGTGCTGACCCCTTCTCCCTGGTATTCAGTGACAGGATGCATGGGAATGGTTCAAAGCTGTGCCAGAAGAGGAGGTATAGACTGGACATTAGGAAGCATTTCTTTACTGAGAGGGTGGTCAAACACCGGAACAAGCTTCTTGGAGAGGTGGTCAATGCCCCAAGCCTGTCAGTGTTCAAAAGGCATTTGGGCAGGCCCTTAATAACATGCTTTAACTTGGTCAGCCCTGAATTGGTCAGTCAGGCAGTTGGACTAGGTGATTGTTGCAGGTCCCTTTCTACTAAAACAGTCTATTCTATTCTACGTGTATGTTATAGGAGGGCCATGCTTTCTCAGCAGTTTTATTCAGAAAGATAAAATGAACCCACTACTTCAAATAAAAATCAGAGTTTTTCAAGTCACATGTAAGACTAGAAGACACCTAAACTGATTTTACGCAATGTGTGGTCCTCAACAAGACAGCAAAGTTTTCTCTGCTCTTTCTACACATGCACAAACACACATACAATGTCTAAAGCTATTATCAAGTCAGCTCCCACCTGCTGTCAATGTTTGCCAGCCAACATGGTGAAGAAATACTAGTCCCTATGTCACATCACTATCATCTTCATTATTAAGCTAAAAAAGTAGTTATTTTTGCAACTTTAGCTTTATCATAATTTTATCTTGGTTCACAAAATGATAAATTATTTATCACTTCCCCCTACCTCTCTCCAACCGCCAAAAAGCTGTGGACCAGAGAATTTTTTTCCCAAAACATTGCTTAAGTGTTTTTTCAGCAAAGACTGGAGTGTTTTGAACAAGCCTTCTTTTATAGCACAGGCCAAAGTATTTTATTCATTTTCCCCCTGCAGAGCTCAAAAACGGCATTTCATCAAATCTTCATTTGAAGATACCAAGATACGAAAAACCTACATTTCTTTGAATGAGAGTAACTAGCATGCCAAGTCTAACCACCATAGCTTTAAAAGTAGTGAAATCCTGAAGCTCACTATTAAACAAAGAAGTCTACAGTATTTCCACTTGTCACAAAACTACATCCAGTAAAGGTGCATGGTGTTGTCCCCTGAAGAGAACATTAAAAATTAAATAAGGTAGGGTGACAAATAGAACGGAGGCATGTTCATTCAGAGTAGTGGGAGATGTACCTTCTTTCTTCACCTGTTATGTCTTATTTTAGATTTACAAAGCCAAGCAGAGATTTAAATGAACTTCTAATTGCCCTTCCAAAAGAAAGGCATATTCAGACACTTACCTGTTATGCTGAAACATTTCACGTGCTACTTTTACTTCAACATGCAGTGTTTCAAATGGCAGGTCTTTATCAATTAGCTTTCTGGCATCCCTTGTAAGAGAACGGAAGTTGTCCTAAAAAACAGTTCATACATATAAAACTGTCACCACTGTTTCACAGCTGTAGTGAATAGACAAAGCATGGGGAAACACTATGTATTAGTCAAAACAAGAAGGTTCATCTACTAAAAAACCTAAGTATATTGCTGTAGGACTGTAACTATTTGTCAGCAACAAATTGCTACAGATCATCAATGTTTAAATGGACTGATTCAGTGCCCAATCAAATCAATAGGCATTTTTCCATCAGAAACAACATATATTAATTGGAGTTAAACTTCTTGGGTTTTCCCAACATGATATATACACATACAGTCTGTATCCTGTTTCCCAAAGTTGTGACTCCACTTATAAATGACTTCTATTGTGATAGTATCGAAGGGAAAAAAAGTATGGAATAATTAATAAATAGAAATTGATCACTTTGGTCCAGAATCCAAAGCTCTGCATACTCAGATTTATTGATAAATAAGAAATTGTTTTTAGGAGAAATTACATTTATAATGTCATGTAGAAAATATTTCAGACTAAGTTACTTCAACTACGAGATTATATTGAAGATAAATTCTGCATTGTACCAATATTGCTTTGTTAGCCATACATGCCTCTGCTGACATTTAGACATGAGAAGAAGAATAGGCACCGGATGAGTAAAACATTCCTGCTCACACCAGCAACCAAATGTTTATGAGACTTTGAGGTTTTAGATTATTAGATTTACTGAAGAGCATGAAATATAAGCAAGCTATTAAGAAGAGCTTCAGCTGAATTTGCTCACAGTTCTTTTACAACAATAAACTGATTATGCTGTAAACCACTAGGTGAAAATACACATATTACACACATTTTTATTTTCAGAGGGCTCTACTCACACAAAGACTATGGTTGCATCTACATTACTAGGCAAGAGCAGCTGAGTAGGAGCAGACCTGCATGGTAACAAAGATGGCACTGAGGTCCCAACAGCCACATCAACTATTTTTGGAATTGTCGTTCAGACTAGAACTTACTCTAGCCCCACAGACCTAAAAACTGTAAGCATCTGGAGGACACGTCAAGGTTTAATTTCATCTGAAAGGAACCCAGTCTGTGTGCTCTGAGAGTACTCTGCAATAACAGCCAGTATGTGGTAGATGTGGAAATTAGTTTCCAAAGAGTACTCCTGACCTAAAAAAAAAAAATACTAGTGTAGATATACCCAACAAAAAGAAAAAAAAAACCTCACGACGTCCTCTCCTCCATTAAAGAGGACCATTGGCAAGGATGCAAGCTATATAACTTTTCTGGCAAGAAGCTATTGTGCTTACGTTTGTTGGTTTCCAGTCATTCAGCTTATTGTCCAAAACTACATCATAACAGAAAGCTCCAGAGATCACTGCAATTCCAATAGAAAATTATTCATGTTTGTAACAAAGTATGTATTTGTCAAAATACATTCTTATATCAAAATTAATGAGAAGAAAAACAGAATGATCTCAAGAAATCCATCATAAAATATAAATTTTCAGCTGTGACTATACAGTCAAATGGCAGATAAAACCTTTATCATTTTCATTTCACTGAATGAGAAAGTAATTTGAAATGAGTTTTAATGTAATGTCAGTATAATACAACCCCGTTAGAGAGAAAAAAAATTACTGCTTCCCAAAACTGCATCTAACTTTGAAAGGGAAAAAAACCCCAAAAACCACTTTGAAAACATTTCATTTTTTCCTTTGTATACATCACACACTACAAGCAAATTTACACTACTAAATTGTTAAAAGGAATCTATTGCAGAGAAATCTGACAATATTGAAGCTGAAGTAAAATGTTTATCCATGACACAAGCATGGCACAAATTTCTGATAAAGGTAACAAATTTCCGTGATAATCGTTAGAACACTCTTAGTGTACATTTATTCAGTTATTGCCATCTTACAAATCAAGCTTATGACCCCAGTAAGCACACACTATTTCTATACATGCAGTATAATGACATAGCTTAGTATATGCAAGATTATTGCAAATCCTGGTAGAACTGAAATATCCACTCTAGTCTTACCAATGAAGACAAATGCTGAAATTGCTAAAAAGCAAATCAATTGGAGGAGGACTCCATACGACCAGCAACCAACCTTCTTATATATCAAATGCATAATCACACAGGCTTTGTTATCTAAATAACCTCCTCTCTTGTGCATTTTCTCAGTTTTGTAAATCTTAAATCAGGTCACAGATGAGCAAAAGTTGTTACTAAGCCTGTTTGTACTTGAGTAATCTTCCAACTTGATGCTGTTAATTTTTAGTAACTCAAGTGCTCACAAGGTTATGTAGTTATTAGAGCAAATTTCAGAGAAACACATCACATCTTCTGTACATCTTACTCATGCAACTTCACAATAAAAAGGTTATGTACTTAAGCTACTAGCTTAACCTATGAAATCCTAAGTGGTCTGAAACCCAGCTGCCACACAGACCAATTTTCTGTATTTAGATAACAAAACTGTTTTCAGCACGATTACTATAAATTAAAGGCTACAACAACAGCATGTAATATACGTATCACTGCTAAGTACCTTCAATCACTGGAAAAGAAGCCTCTGGATTTTTGGTAACACCATTAGACACTCACTTAAGAAGTACCAAAAGACAAGACAATCAATATAAAACAATTCTATCACCTGGCACTTCTGGAGCTTTCATCAGATTGACTGAGTACTCATCTTTGAATGCCCGCTTTAACACACATGCCATGATCATGGCACAGGAACGCCAATAGGCCTATAAAGAAAATTTTAAAACACCTGTTTATTACCTAGAAGCTAACAACCCACACCAGATGAACATCAGCTATTTATTCCAACAGAATACCAACATTTAACTGAATGATGCACAAACTTAGCTGTTAGCCCAAGCACTGCTTTCTTTAATATTTAAACTTCTATTTGGAGAGGATTCTCCACATAGAAACAATCAAAAAAATCAAAACTGCACTTAAAATGCAAGCCAGATGTCTCCCTGGAGATATTTAAATCTGAAATTATAGAATACAAGAATATAGGCTGAAAGGGATGCCCGCACATCAGCCAGCCCACACCCTGGTCCAACTAATGATAACCATGATGCGCCAACCAACTATTAAAAATACCTGAACTTCCACGACAACAAAGTTCAAGAGAGCAGAGGGACATTGAACTGAAAGGGGCATACAGAATCAAGTGGTCATAATCAGGGTCACCTACAATGGCATAAGATACAGACTTACCTTGTTTACTTCCTCTGGATCTTCATCTTTGAAAGTAAGGAACCGAATTTCACATGATTTGGTCAAGGGTCTATACATATCCCAGACTTCACCATCCACAAGAGCTAGAACGGATTTCTTGCAATGCCACTCACTTAAGTCTGAAGAAAGTAAAAAAAGTATTACACAGTTATTAACCACATTCTTCAGAGTCAGCAGTTTAGACTCCTGCATTTATAACAACAAACTGCAAATTTCACTTCTGTAAACGACTTGGAAGGATAAGCTGTTAACAGCCTCCAAAAATTAGCTCAGTTTCTGCTGATATATTTTAGTACAAATGTATATTAAATTTATCAAACACAAGTATTCTGAATGCGTGACTGCTAACTTGGTCATTAAAATGTCAATAGTATTAACACCCCAAATTGAGATGACAAGTTCTTCAACTGGCAGCACAATTTCCACCATCAGCTGCACAATGTCAGTTTAAGGGTCCATTCACTTACGCATGGCACAATTGTACGGAGTAGACAAAGCTTTGTTCATTACAAACACACTGCCAGGGTGCGATTTCCCAGTGTATTTTACTTCGATTTTCTCAATTCGTGGATGAAGGGACATCTGTCTCTCTTTCTCTTTGGTGAAGAGCTCATTACGCATCTGAATCACTTCATCTGATGTCAGTCGAGAAACAGTTCGTGTGGAGATGAACCCTGGTAAAAGGAATGATCTAAAATCAGAAATAAGGGATTTTCAAAGCCTCTTTATAAGATGCTGGTTTCTGAAGAAAGTAAGACATGCCACTGCGCTGCTGATCCACGCCCCTGTCTCAGTATGACTAAGGTGAGTACTCCTGCAGCTCTTACTGCCCGCCCGTTCATTCTCGGTCCCTGCAACGCCTGAGTGAAATCACAGCAGGAAGCGCTGAACCAACGAAAGCTTAACGACGTTCTCTGGCTGCAGACGCCCTCCCCCCAGACCGGCCAACCGCCCCTGCGCCCCGCGCCCGCCCTGCGCCGCCGTCCCGCACAGCCAGGCCAGGCCCGGCCGCGGGCCCCCCAGAGCACCGGCACAGGACGAGCCCGGAGCCGGCCCAGCCCCACGCACACCCGGCGTCCCGCTGCGCCCGCGCCCGGCCTGCCGCCACTCACGGCGGCCCTTCCGCCCGCCCCGCAGGCAACGGGCAGCCCAGCGCGCCGCCATCTTCCGGGCGAGTCCCGCCGCGCCGGTGCCGCCTCCCCCCGACTCGGCCGGAAACAGCGGCAGCGGCAGCGCTGTTCCGCCCGGCGCTCCGTCTGTGCGCCCGCGGCCGCCAGGCGGCGCCGGCGGGTGGGGCCGGGACTGGAGGGTCGGGCGGCGGGAAGGACGGGGGTTTGCCCCCCTCGTCCTCAGCTTTTAACTCTTCTCGGAGGCCCCTTTACGTACATACGAGTTCCGCTAGGCTGCGGGCATAATGCGTTGCCTTGTGCCCTCCCTTTGCCTCAGCAGGCCTCGTTACCCCGGGCAGTAATGTCATCCCAAAACCAGCATCTTCTGGATGGCCTTAAGGTGTGCGTTCGGCCGACTGGTAGTGAGGAACAAAAATGTGTGGTACTGCGCTTACAGAACTAACATTAACAGCCCGGCGGCTGGTGGAAATGGTCTTTGCTGCCAGGGTCCCTGCTGTGGCAGAGCCGTGGTCTGGGACACAACACACATAAGCCGCCAAGTTTCTGTGTAACTCCAGCTCCCCTTCGCTGTCACTGACCTCATGTATTGGGTTTGCATGGCAAGGTTTTGGTAACAGAGTGGCTTCTGTGAGAAGCTGTCAGAAGCTTCCCCTATGTCCAACAGAGACAATGCCAGCCAGCTCCAAGACAGACCTGCTGCCAGCCAAGGCCGAGCCCATCAGCAACGGTGGTAGTGCCTCTGGGAGAACAGATTTAAGAATGAAATAAAATTGTTGTGGCACAGAAAGTGCAGCCACAGGGAGGAGTGAAATCATGTGAGAGAAACAACCCTGCCAACCCCCAGGTCAGTGAAGAAGGAGGAGGAGGTGCTCCAGGTGCCAGAGCAGAGATTCCCCTGCAGCCCGTGGGGAAGACCATGGTGAGGCAGGCTGTCCCTCTGCAGTCCAGGGAGGTCCATGGTGGAGGAGATCTCCACCTGCAGCCCGGGGAGGACCCCACGCCCAAAGGAGGCTGTGACCCTGTGGGAAGCCCGCGCTGGAGCAGGCTCCTGGCAGAACCTGCAGATCCATGAAGAGAAAAGCCCACACTGGAGCAGGTTTTCTGGCAGGACTTGTGACCCCATGGGGGATCCACGCTGGAGCAGTGTGCTCCTGAAGGACTGCAGCCTGTGGAAGGGACCCACGCTGGAGCAGTTCATGAAGGACTGCAGCCAGTGGGAAGGACTTATGTTGGAGAAGTTCGTGGAGGACTGTCTCCCATGGGAGGCACCCCACGCTGGAGCAGGGGAAGAGTTCCCCTTGTGATGAACTGACAACAAGCCCCATTCCCTGTCCCCCTGGGCCACTGGTGGGGAGGAGGTAGAGAAACTCAGGAGTGAAGTTGAGCCCGGGAAGAAGGGATGGGTGGGAGGAAGGTGTTTTGAGATTTGGGTTTACTTCTCATTTTTTCTTACTCTGATTTGATTGGTAATACATTAAACTAATTTTCCCAAGCTGAGTCTGTTTTGTCTATGATGGTAATTGTCGAGTGATGTTCCTGTCCTTGTCTCAATCCGTCAGCCTTTTGTCATGTTTTTCTCCCCTGTCCAGCTGAGGACAGGAGTGATAGAACGGCTTTGGTGGCCTGGAGTCCAGTCCTTCTCTAAAAGATTGAAACCAAGCAGAAACTAGCTACTGCCTATGTAGGAAAACCATGGTTTGCATAAAAATTTATTCAAATTTCTGAAATAACTCAAGACTTTGTTTCAATGCTTTACAATTTAGCTGGTGGTGGTCTTCGTCCCAATCCCCAGTTGTCAAAGATATAACAGCCATCAAGAATGCCATTGTCAAAGTTACACTGAGTTAGTGCTATTAACAGCTAAAGGATGTAGCTAAACTCAGCATAAAAAAATAAATGTGTTAATACTGGCAAGGGCTGGTAACAGACAAAGAATTTTCCACTGTGGAAACACATCTGCAGAGCAGCAGGACAGCTGGCTCCTCTTGATTCAGTACCTGGCACTGGCTTCCCTGATCACCTGGGCTCTCATCCAGAAAACCAGGTGTGCAAGTACAGTAGGTATTCATGCCATTCATTACATTATTTTCTGGATTAAGAATTTCAGCAAGTCAATCATCCTGCTTCCTCATCTTTTAAAAACAAGTTAAATCCAAGTTATTTTTCAGTGAACCAGTGTCCTGGTTTTAGCTGGAATAAAGTTATTTTTCTTCCTAGTAGCTGGTATAATGCTGTATTTTGGATTTAGTATGAGAATAATGTTGATAACACACTGATGTTTTAGTTGTTGCTAAGCGGTATTTATACTAAGTCAATAACGTTTCAGCTTTTCATACTGCTCATGCTGCCAGCAGAGGTTGGAAGTGCACTAGAAGCTGGGAGGGGACATAGCAAGGACAGCTGACCCAAATCAGCCAAAGGACTATTCCATACTATATGATGTCATGCCCAGTATATAAACTGGGGGGAGTTGGCCAGGGGACACCATAGCTGGGCGTTGGTCAGTGGGTGGTGAGCAATTGTATAGTGCATCACTTGTTTTGTATATTCTATTTATTATTGTTGTTGGTTTTGTTATTTTCCCTTCCTTTTCTGTCCTATTAAATTGTCTTTATCTCAAACCACTAGTTTTACTTTTGTTTTTTGATTCTCTCCCCCATCCCATCAGTGGGGGGGATGAGTGAGCAAGCAGCTGTATCATGCCGCATTGCCAGCTGGGGTTAAACCACAACAGCTAGGCTTACTGTAGCCTACATACTTGCGTGTGTAAAAGAGTTTATGGCCTTGAGGTGAAAGCCCCTGAGAAAAAACAACGATGTTATTATTATTTATATCATTATAACAACTACACCATTTCTTCTATTAACTTTTTATTCTATGGCTTGAGCAATCATATGTGGTCAATGATCACATCACATAATTGTTTTGGTTTAAATAGTAAAAAAACCCCAAACAACACAAAGTTCACAATGTAGGGCATAAAAAGAACGATTTTACTCTATGAGGAGATAAATTCAAAATGTTTGGAGAATGAAAGACAGAAACAAACTATATTTTGTCACTCTGAATAAGTCTTGAATGACAGGAGTAAAATCTTGTTTGATACTACACACTTCATTATATGTCTCTGTTTTAAATTACCACTTCCTAATCTCTAAATCTTCTTTTGTACAAGTATTTGCAACTTTTTATTCAACTTAATCTTCAGAAAAATGGTGGTAGAATATCTGGTCCCTTCTTCCACTTGTTTGCTGTTGCTCTGGAAGCACAAGGCAGACAAAAAGCCATCTGGGACTTGTAACATGCTGAAGACTGCAGGAGGAGCATGGTCATAGCCCTCTACCTCTTGGTAATCCTTGGCCAACAGAGGGACATTGCAAAGCTTTACGCCCCAGTGGAAATCAAAAGATATCCAAAGCTGGTGGAAATGTCACCCAAGGTTCAGCCGGTATCTCTACAGGCCCTGGACAAAAGCAGAAAAGAGAAACACCATTAGCATAGATTTGGGTTTAATTAAAAAGTTCAGCCTTCAGGCTTATTTTTAATTCATGCTGGTACAGCTGGCTCACATCTGTAATATCATTTCTCTGTTTACTACAGTGCATTTACTTGAGGCTTCTGTGAGAGGGTAAGAACCTGGGGTCCACTGGAACCCCATGGACTGAGCTGAGGGCCAGCTGGGGGTCACTCTCAGCTGCCAAACATGACCCTGTCAGCAGCCGGGGAGGACAGACAGGACTGCTGCAGCCCCCCAGCTATTGATCCCTCAATGTCAAAAGTCGAGAGCCTTCCAACTGAGAAGTACTCTGGGAAGGGTTTTGCTGAAGTCCAGTGGCTTTTAGCGTGCCACAGCACTTGAGAATGTTTGTGGTATGGAGAAGAGATGGGTAACAAAACTGTTCAAGAATAATTACAAGGTATCAGTCTTCGTAAAGTCCTCTAACTTTCAGGAAAAACATGGATGTTATTTTGTAATGCGCAGAAAATGAGAGGTTGCTCTATGAGGCAATGGGAAGCCCGTAATTGCTCTTATGCCATAGTAGGTGACCCAACATAAATGTGTAAATGACAAACCATGATGGTTTATTGCCCTCATAAGTCCCAAAGACATGTCTGAGCTCACTTACAGATTGCTTCAAAAGCAAAACTGGCTTAAAAATTCCTGCCCCTCCCTTTGTCATTCTTGGCTGTTTCTCACTGCTTACCCTCTAGGTAGGCAACTGTAGCAGCACTGTACAAGGCACTGAACACAAGATCACTGAAGTGATCCAAACTGTAGGATCAGTATTGCTGGAGGATTATGTTTTATTCACATTATCTGAGTGACCTAGCTTAAAGTACAGCTTCATATACTCGTTTCTGTCCACAAGTGAATTGGTAGCAGTAGTCCATGGCCAGAGGCAGCAATTGCCTTAGAAGACAACATGGTTTGTAACTGCACCCTAAGAGCCATACTCTCCATGCCACCATGGAGCAGCAAAGCATTTTAACCACTGTGGCAAAATAATTCTGAATTAACCGCCATCAGCATTGTGGCTAATACATTGTCCACTGTTGCTTAGGTTGAATCGGGAAGCATCCTACAATGCCCTCCAATTTGGTGGATCTTTTTCAGAAATGTAGCTTCGATTGCTACCAAGCTGTCTACTCAATGGCAGTAATCTTGCAAATTCAGTTGAAAAAAAAATGGCATTAATACCATACTTTGCAAGTCAAAGATAAAATTATACAAGACATTACAGAAAATCGAGGGGGGGGTCACAGAAAAAAGCTGCTGAAACAAGTAATCTTTATTACTATTATATTGTTCTACCCTCACATTTTGTGGCTTTCCTGGTTCAAGTTTGGCTGACACATTAGATATGAAATATTTTAACGGTCTAATAGAGATACAGTGTTCTATCACAGTGCTCTAGTCCATTTCATTATAGCAAGGCAACTAATCTATGGCATACTCTGTCTTTAAACAGCCATCAACAACAGCTTGGTGGAAAAAAAGAATACCTGAAAATTTTTTTTGCTTCTTTTCTTAAAACTATACTTGCTCACAGATTTCAGTTTCAAAGTACAAAACAAGCAGATAACCTGCTAGCTAAATCAGATTTTTTTTCCCCAGATGGGAGTTAAAGCAATTAACATGAAGCAGTGAAACAAAATAACAAGATGCCACAGAAGTAGAAAGGAGACAAGGCCTACTGTAACTAGGAGAGTGGATAGCCGTTAAAGCAACACACCAGAACATTATAAAAAGCTAGGTATGGTGACAGTTAAAATTGCAAAAGAAAAAAAATTATCCCTTCAGTTGTACATATTGGCCTCTCCACACACTTACAACATGACTGCTGGTAATTCTTCACAATAAAGAGCAAGGCTTTCAAGCTGATAGATCCAATGTACTGCAGGCTAGTAGTATGGGCACAATGAAAAATACATAGCACATTGATCAATGAGTTTCAGAAAAAAGATTTGTGACATGGAGCATGAAATATGTATTTTGGTGATTAAACTAGTTAATTAAATTGAGTCTGTTTTAGCAATTTTACAAAATAGATTTCCATCAACTTGTCCTAATGCAGTGCCCAGAGTCACACCAGAACAGTCACTCTACAGCTGTGTGGTCCCATCTTCATCACTTACTAGAACAAACATATGTGACAGCAATTTAGTGTGCTTGGAAAAAAGATGCGTACAGAGATTTAACCCACAGGCTATGGGCTGAGTCTCAAATGGCATCTCTGACCACCTCAAATATAACATCTCTTTTTTTAGAAAAATGAAAAAAACTGTTTCTTCTTCTTTAAATATGGAAAAATATTCAAAGATGTCTTGTTGATCAAAACCTAAACGTATAAATTCCAATAACAATCAGCCCTCTGAGTCCCCAAATAAAGATACAGGTATGCTTATGCACAGGAGTGCTTTTATCGTATGTCTTTTACTTTCTCCCTCAGTGGTTCCAGATTCTAAATCTTCCCCCCTGCTCCTCTCATCATAACCAGGCACAGTTATCAGCAGCCTTGCTGGGCTACCTGCTATTATATGTCAGCTAAGAAACACTAAAAAGTTTAAAGAACAGTTAACTTAGGAAAGAACAGGAAGAAAAAAGTAGTGCAGAACTGTTATCTTTGATGCTTTCACTGATGTTTCACTCTGCAAACGAGATGAGCTGCTCACAGATCATCATGCATCCATACTACCTGCTTATCAACAGAACAAAAAATATGTACTTCCTTACATGATCTACTTAAATTCAACAAATAAACTTGAGATGTATCAGGTTTATACTTTTTTTTTCATGGTGCTGCAAGGATGAACATTCATTAGCTCTCCCATGACTGTCTTCTCATTTGGTATGTGTAAGCCATGACAGATAAGTGATTACGTGGGAAATAACATCTTGCTCTTCTAAGTGTTAATTAAACAGACAGTTCTCTTCTCATAGCACACTACTTTTCCCCCTATCCTACGCATACATTTGAGAAGAGGAATCCTAATCATCTTCCTCTCCTACCTATCTGTAATATATTTAAGTATTTACATCACAACACCTTTGTAATGAAATTTAGCAGTTCTAATTTGTACTGATTTTTTGTTATTATACCTCAAAGTTATTCTAGAAATCAGCATGCAAGATGCAGAAAAGTAAATCTAGGGTTATTTGGTTTTGTTCCCCCTGCAAATTAAAACCCATTTTGAGTGGAGAAATCACCAAAAGGAGTATTTTCAAAACTGTTTTTTCACACAGCTCTTTAACAGAGTGATGGTACCATAATAAAAGAAGTAAACTTGTATTGTTAGAACACATTATTATCAGCACTCCACATTTGCAATAGTAAGTTTAATTAAAAGGAGGAAGAATTCCATTGCAATGTAAGAATGTAGATTTATCTGAAATATCACCTAAAGAAATTAGGGTAATCTTTTGGTTTGTGAATTACTGAGATCATTAAGAAGCAACCAAGTCTTGAAATCATGTTGTACTTCCACATAATTCTTAAAGGCTTTTCTATACAAAGAACTTGACTAGAATAGCTATTACAAAATAAGGTAGGTATTCTTGACCAGCATTCTGTGTGCAGATGTTAATTATAGACTATTTTTATTATTCTAAAAAGGAGTCTCTATGGAAAGCTCTCCAAGAATAACTGTTAAACTGAGCATCTCAAACCAATTCTTCCATGTTGCATTGTGTGCCATTTAATGAAAATATTTTTACTACATTTGACTTAAAAAGATTAAGAATAGTCTTGTGCTTTTCTAACAAAGTACTTAAGAGTACTTTTAAGAATACCATTGTTCGACAAAGTACATACAGAAGTATACATATTAAATGAACTATACATGTTACAACCACTTTTCCAATAATTCTGTAAATGCATTCAGACTACTTACATCTAATTGCTGGTGTTTCCTGCAGTTGTATAAAGCAAGCAGAGAAACCGTGGTCTAGTCATTGCTGAAATAAAAGGTGAATGTAAAGAAATGGTGAAAGTACTGTGAAAATGTCCTAGAAAAGTCAGAGAAATGTGGGGGGAGACAACCCTGTACACTTGCAAGAGAGACAGAATAGTGAACAGAAGAAAAAAGCAACTTTGCTATGACCTCATGCTTATATAAACCCTATGCATTTAAGTGGATTTACTGTGGTGTAACAGTCATGTTAATGAAATCCAAATTAAACTCTGTATGTAAGTCTATGTATTTGGGCAATTAGAACCGAATGCTTACTGCGATGGAAAAGTCACTGTACTAATCCAAACTTCATACCATCATCTAATGGGATACCTTCTCCTCATGATTAATCTCTTCACTCCCCTCATCAATTAATTGTCATTACATCAGCTTTAGTAGTCATCCTATGAGCTACCCCTTGATTTAATTCTGTACTGCCATTTCTTATCATTTCCCACCTCTATACCTTTTCCACCAGGCTCCTTCCGTATATTTAAATTTTATGTCACCACAGTGTTTCTATCACCATGTGGCTTTAAACAGCAAAGCAGTCCTACTGAAATCAATGAAACTTTGTATACGCTTAAAGTTATGATGTGCTGGGCCACACAAAATAAAGAACTTTTCTGTTGCCTTATGGAATAGTTTTGATTTTATTAAATGCATGTCATCATTATCCTGGTAATATATACTGGACATGTATATGTATGCATATTTTTTTGCAGAAATATTGGTTGTATTCTGTATACAGTTTTGCATGTGAAAAATAAGCCAAGAAGATTTTTACATAAAGAGCATCATGGCATCCTACTTCTTTGGTCTCCATTAAAACAGCTGTTAGAGATTTTATTTATAAATAATCTTTCCTCATTTTGCTACAATCTAACAAAATATAGCCAACGTTGCTGTTCTGATTATCAGAGAAATACTTGTGATACTGTTCTTGTTATAGAACCGTATTACGTCAGTGGCAATGTATTTTTAAGATCCCGTTAGAAACCATTCGGATGCACTACTAACTGTCACGATGAGCAATTTTCCTTGATTCATAAATTAAAGGGCCGTTGCACCTCCCTTACATTTAGTCAAGAGCCTCCCATACCGGTACAAAGCAATACTGAAAGAGGCTGCGAAAGTCACCGGGCGGTCCGTCTTCGTTCTGCCGGCTACCGGGCGCGCCCTGCCGCCGCTGGGATTTCGTCCACTCCAGCTGCGCAGGCACAAGCCGTCACCGTGACTTTGTTCCAAGTCCGCGACTTAAACCAGCGCCTCATCGTCACGTTGCTCGCTTTTCATCCGAACACCTGAATTTTTGTTTCGTGGTTTCACCGGGCTATTCATACTTGCACCCCAGGTGGGCTTGGCTTTGGGAAATGCACCAACGGGGCCTACGGTCTTCTTCGAGAAGTTCAAGCTTTTCGTAATGAAAAGTTTATTTTGTTGCAACAAATGTCCTTGAGTTTAAAAATAAATAAATAAATCGGAGGGAAGAGCCGCTGAATACAATAGCATGCAATGCAGTACAGCTCCGGGATGCGCGGGGGCATCGCGCCGGCTGAGGAGGAGGAGGAGGAGGAGGAGAGCGATGCGCCCGCAGCGGGCGCGGAGCCGTCGTCCGCCGCGGGTCCCCGGGGAAGGGCGGGCGGGCGGCAGGCCGGACACAGCCCCGCCGCGGGTCCCCGCGCTCGGAGCCAGCGCGGGGCGGGGAGGTGCCTCCTCGGACACGCTAAAAGTTTCGGGGCGGCGGAGGGCTGCGGTGGCTCCGCCGGCGCGGAGGCAGAGCCCAGCGGGCGCTGCCTCTGCCCGCCCGG
>JANZLQ010000061.1:226710-240110 GCA_026212715.1 Elanus axillaris
TGTCCAACTGAGGAGGGGGAGTGATAGAGCGGCTTTGGTGGGCACCTGGCATCCAGCCAGGGTCAACCCATCACACAAGATGATGCCCGTTTACAAGATGGGTCAGAGGGAGGACCCAGGGAACTACAGGCCTGCCAGCCTGACCTCGGTACCGGGGACGATTATGGAACAGTTTGTCCTGAGAACATTCACATGGCAAGTCCAGGACAAACAGGGGATCACACCCAGTCAACATGGGTTTACGAAGGGCAGGTCCTGCTTGACCAACCTCATCTCCTTCTATGACCAGGTTACCCGCTTTGTGGATGAGGGAAAGGCTGTGGATGTTGCCTACCTGGACATCAGTAAGGACTTTGACACTGTCTCTCATGGCATACTCCTTGAGAAGCTGGCGAGTGTACTCTACGCTGGGTGAAAAACTGGCTAGCTGGATGAGCCCAGAGGGTTGTTGTGAATGGAGTTAAATCCAGTTGGTGTCAGGTCACAAGTGGTGTTCCCCAGCGCTTGGTGTTGGGGCTGGTTCTGTTTAATACCTTTATTGATGATCTGGATGAGGGGATTGAGTGCACCCTCAGCAAGTTTGCAGATAACACCAAACTGGCAGGCAGGGTTGATCTGCTTGAGGGTAGGAAGGCTCTGCAGAGAGATCTGGACAGGCTGGATCGATGGGCTGAGGCCAATTGTATGAGGTTCAACAAGGCAAGTGCTGGGTCCTGCACTCCGGTCACAACAACCCTATGCAACATTACAGGCTTGGGGAAGAGTGGCTGGAGAGCTGCCTGGTAGAGAAAGACCTGGGAGTGCTGGTTGACAGCTGGCTGAATATGAGCCCGCAGTGTGCCCAGGTGGCCAAGAAGGCCACCGGCATCCTGGCCTGTATCAGAAACAGTGTGGCCAGCAGGAGCAGGGAGGTGATTGTTCCCCTGTACTTGGCACTGGTGAGGCCGCATCTCGAGTACTGCGTTCAGTTTTGGGCCCCTCACTACAGGAAATACATTGAGGTGCTGGAACATGTCCAGAGAAGGGCAACCAAGTTGGTGAGGGGCCTGGAGCACAAGTCTTAGGAGGAGCGGCTGAGGGAGTTGGGCCTGTTTAGCCTGGAGAAAAGGAGTCTGAGGGGAGACCTTATTGCTCTCTACAACTTCCTGAAAGGGGGTTGTAAGTGAGGTGGGTGCTGGTCTCTTCTGTTGGGTAGCTGGTGATAGGATGAGAGGTAATGGCCTCAAGTTGTGGCAAGGGAGGTTATTAGGAAAAATTTCTTTACTGAAGGGTTTGTCATGCATTGGAACAGGCTGCCCAGGGAAGTGGTTGAGTCACCATCCCTGGAGGTATTCAAAAATTGTGTAGACAAGGCACTCCAGAATATCATTTAGTGGGCATGAATGATGGTTGGATTCAGTGATCCTGAAGGTCTTTTCAACATGATTGATTCTATCTCCTTTTTTGATGTAGAGCTACCAAACTTGTCTGCATCCACTGACTAACCCCAATGTTCTTGGGAGTATGTGCAGAGCTATTTTTGAAGTGAGCTAAAAATGGTAGAGGAGGCTTTTACCCTTCCTCAAAGGGTGCCCCAAGTGCTTCATCTTCTGTCTTGTGACCACCAGCACTTGAAGACCTCTTCTTAAGTATGGGAGAGTCTTCTTGTACAACTGATATTAAAAAATTCCAGTTTTCTCATAACGTCACATGAGCAAAATAATAGTGATATTTCTTCACTAAAGGTGGACAGTGACATGCATGTGAATCTTCTGCAGTAGCAGTAAGCAAGCTTCCCTTGTTGTGGGGGGTGTAGGTTTGGGTTGTCAGTGCTTTTGGAGGAGTAGAACAACTAGTAATTTAGTTCTGAAAGTGGATTTAAAAGTTTATGTATGGTATGATCTACTAAGAGTCCTTCAACACTCAAAATGACATCTTTCTGTTGAAGAGCTTCTGAAGACAGTCTGTTTATCATTGGTTCCTTTCAGCTGGCAATCCCTTTTAGGAATACTTTTCTCAAAGTAAGTCTTGCTGTCCTACTTTCTCTTAGCAATGCTAGAGGTGACTCCAGTGTAAATGCCTACGTAAAGGAAGATTACTAAGAAATGTTCACACAGCCAGAAATGTCCACAGTACAATATAAATATCTTGTATATCAAAACAATTGAAGCACAAGGTAGACATTTGTCATATTTGCCAGGGCCATATGGAATGACTAAATTAAGGTTCCCTTGAAGTTATACAAAGATGTCAAACAAAAAAAAAATTGCTTAATATAGTGTCCCTGTGGATGTATACAATGAATTATCTTACTGCTGTTTTTTCTGGTTTGGCTGATTGGTTTTTTTTCCTTCACCATGGTAACTTTGTGGCACTATTGCATGTATGTGGGAAAACAGATGGTTTGCAAGTTCTTACTTTCTAGTTTAGTGGCTAATTTACAACGGGGTGAGCACTTTAATGGAAACAGAGGGAAATGTTACCTGGAAGCTGAAAGCAATTCATTTACCAGTAATTAATTCTATTCCTGTGAGCTCACCTTCCTCCTCCTATGCTCCCCCCCACCCCCAGTTTTGTAAAGCTAGCTTTGTTACAGTTTTCTTTCTGGCATGTCTTTTCCAATCCCAAGTACTTTTCAAAGAACGAACAGTTTTAACAAAACATTTGTGCAGAAAAGCCTGTCATCTTCCTCAAAGCTTTGTACATGATTGTGCTGTAATTCCACCACAGGAAGCTTAAAGCAAATATTATGGTGTCTTGTAATCAAGACAAATTATTTGTTTCCTTCATCTAAATACTGTGGGGGTTTTTTAGGGAAATGAATATGTATTTCAAAGAATGAGACAGCAAATGAAGCTGGAGGAGCATTTGGATGATTGCCAGTGCTTGCACTCACCTGCATTTCCAAAGCCACATTTTATCTGGAGGGCTCCAATGAGTTATGTCACCTCTATGCTCAGAGTGTATCCTTGAGCACTCAAGTGCTTATATAAAATTTCTTAAACCAGGCAGAAGGTGAGCTTGACAGCTGAACATCTGGTTCTGTTCACTTGTCAGTTTCTAACATATGCTGGGAGATGAAGGAGCTTTTGGAAAAGAAGGGGGAAATAGCCATTTCTGAACAACAGCAAGTAATACAACAGTGGTAGTTGTTGAACCACCAGTAAGTCTGTAACCCCTCCTGGTTAATAGGAATTAAAGCAGGCATCTAGTTTCTCTTAAGGATTATTTGCAGGGGAAAACATGATAGAAAAATCTGGTAATAAGCCATTTTGAATGCTTGCTTTTTACAAGTTCAAAACTTAGCAGTTTTCAGTAAAAGATGGGAAGATCAAACTTGCATTGAAATAGCTACAACTTGATCCTGGCTGTTTAAAAATGGTCAGACTTGAGCTGGAAAGGACAGACTCTACAGCTATGAAGTTTCAATAGGTATATTTACGTAACTTTTGTTTGGATTAACTTCTTAAGGGTTGAACATGCTCTCAAGCCTGTCCAAGCTACTGGATCAGACTCAAAAGAAAACAAAACATCATCTGGATGGAAAGTGATGTGTTTATAGGGTTGTTTTAGTACCAGATAATGTTGACAATAGGGGCTATATTTGCTGTTCACAAACTGCTAGCATAGTACTTGGAGGTAATGATGGAACGTGCATTCTTGAGAAGTGACTTTTGCTCAAATTAATATAATAAAGAAACCAAAATGATCATGTATTATATCTCAACCTGCAGCTAATGCCCAGTATGAATTGGTAGAAATTCTTGGGGGTAGTATGCTAAGTACATGTGTGTATTGGCTAGAGCTGGGTTAGAGTTGGAAAATTGTGCTTAGCATACTTGTAAACATACAAGGACACAATATGCAGAAAAACAGAGTTTGAATACATACTATGCGAGTTAGACAGCAGTTTACCACTTGAATGTATAGACAGTACTTATCCCTGGGAGGCCCTGGTTCATAACTGAAGCCTTCTAGTAGCTGTACTGGCAAAAATGGGTAAAAACGCATCACCTGGAATGATATCTGTAGAATGTGTAGGTATGTTTAGGTGCGTGTTATGGCTAGCTTTTGCGCTCCAGTACCATTTCTGTTCCTATAAAATGGTCTTAAAAAGTAGATATTTGTTCTTAGCCTGTTGACTGTTGGGCCACCTAAACTGATTTTTTTACCCCTCCTCCAGTCTTTAAGCTAGTCAACCACAAAGGTGTGAAATTCTTTCTTAAACATCTGGCTGCTTGTTTCTGGCTCTTGTTCTTTGTACCCTTGTGCCAGATTGACTGGGATTTGGGGGAGTGTGACAGGGCTTTGTTGCAGCTTTGACACCATTCAAACTGGTGGTGGCGAGCACTCCTGAAACTGGGATTCAGGCAAGCTGTCCCATGTATTTAATAATGAAGGGCTATACGTCTGAGTTTGGGGAGGCTGCTTCCTTGCCTAAATACAGAAAAACCAGAGAGGGCACAGTGGATTTGGTGTGCCAAGACCTGTGGGGGCTGCTGGCTGGGAACCCCTGCAGCTCTGGCTTGAGGCATTGCTTGGTGGTATCAGCTGGGGCATTCTGAGCTGCTGTTTTCACTCTGCAGAGCTTTGCTGGGTCTAATTGACTAGGGTTAATTAAAGTGTTGAGCTTGCTTGAGAGCCTGAACATTTTTAAAATTTAGATTGGGGGAATGTCAGGCCCTGCTGAGAATAAAGCATTTAGCTGACCCATACTATATGAAAGGTGTGTGCGTTAGTTAAGTCTTAAGTTGTACAAGTTAATTATAAACAGAATATATGCTTTCTGTAATAAATGTGACATGACTGAAGACTCTTTAAATGCTGCTGCTGAATTAAACAAATTTTAACAAGATGTCTTGCCAATTAAGAGGTTGTATGTCAAGATCTGAAAAAGGGCATAAATTTCAGTAACTTCTAACAGATAAATGTATATACTTTGTTGCTTGAGACTTAGGAGATAATAGCTAATCAGTGACTTATACTGCACATAAACAACTACAGCTTGATTCAGATGTTTGCGACTCCTAACTATAGGAGTAATTAAATAAAGGAGGATTATCTCTGAAACTGAAGTAGTAGAATATCAAAGGAAGACACACCTGGTATCTGCTTAGCACTGTTCAGAAACAAAAATACATGATAAATGTTGTTGGGTTGAGGTCTTTTGTTGTGTGGTGTTGGTTTGTTGTTTGGGGTGGGTTTTTTTGTGTAGCTGTCCATCCCCCCTGCTTTTCTTTAAAGAACAAACATTTATCACAAGGTTCTCCTTGGAAGGTGGGGAAGGGGTCTGTCTCTTTTTTTTTTTTTTTTTCCTTCCTTCCTCCTTTCCTTCCTCCTTCCCTCCCTCCTTCCCTCCCTCCCTCCTATAATGTCTACATAAAGTCCAATTAAAAGATCATTAATTGTAATGCTTAGATGTTGGAAGAGTTTGTGTGGAAAAGGAGTTTATCCTCTGAGGAGACTTAGTAGCTTTCCATTTAAATGTCAGTCAATATTTTTATGTAAAAGGTAAATGTTTTATTTTTAGCTAGTATTTGAGTATTTTTTTGTATCTTGCAGTGAATGCTGCTGGTACCTTCGGTTCACGAACATAACAGTCCTCCCTGGTGTAATGTGATTCACTGATGTCGTAATAATTTGAGAGGCTCCTGAAAGGAAAAGCAGTATTTCAATATTGAAATAGAGCAATACAGCATCTGAAAATGTAAAAGAGGGAGGGTTGGGACAGCCAGGTAGTAGTGAGACCTCATGAGATTTTTAAGATGATGCTGTTGTAATATTGGGGTGACTAGTAGAGCAAACAAATGTAGACACTCCAAATTCGTTGGTAACTTCGAAGTTGGAGCCTGGGAGAGGAGGTAGAGAGAAGTCACCAGATGCATCCATAGTAGAAGTATGGTTAGACATCAAGAAGCAACCCTTTGGGCTTTGTTAGTGTATGGGTTTGCTACTTGCCATACAGTCTAAGAGGTCTTTACATAATTCCATTTGTAAGTCAATTCCTTTTTTTCTTTTTTCTAAATAAGGCATACATCCTCGACCTCAACCACTGCTGTTTGAATCAAGTGATACAGAAGCCTTCTCAAATGTATTAGGCATAAAAAGTAAATGTGATTCTTCTCTTTCTATGTGTTCAGTTTAAGTGTTGTTGAAATGATGGCTCAGGGGTACTTCCAGAAGTTAATGTATTTCCAGCACTCGCCTTTGGAGCCTTTCAATAAATAATGTTCTAGGGGATAAAAGTCATCTGGGGAAGCTGTTTATCGACAGGGAATCAGCACCATATGTAGAGAGACTAACGAAAATATTGTTTTCAGCTCTACTTTTCCCCATCACTGCATACTTTATTTCTTATTTCATTCATATTCCAGTTGCATCTCTAGCTGAGTCTCAAGACTATAGCAATCTACACACAGATGCTGTTAGTTTTCCAGCTGTGTTCCAATTCTTAGCCCCCTTTTTTAGGGGGGAGAAGGGAGGTAAAACAGTGCTACAAGGGTTTTGCCCAGTTGCCAAAGAGTGCAGTGGCTTTCTAACAAACAGTTGTTGGGAGAATGCACTGATTTTTGTGAGAGAAGAATGAAGTGATGTCTCTTTATAAGAATTTAAACTTACCTAAAGGTTATTCAAAGCTTTTGAAAGCTATGAAAGCTTCTCTATACTAGAGAAAGAGAAGGGGGATGGCCAGTTCTTGTATGTGCATACTTTCAGCTGCAGAACATTTTTCTTGAGTTGAAGCAAACTTAGTGTCTTCTAAGGAACATCAAAGCTGTGCAGTTTTTTTCTTACCTTTTTAAGCTAGTCATTTGTCCAACAAAAAAGTCACAGAAAACATATTTTCTTATGAAAACATTGTAAAAACTTTGACAGATAGTCTTCTAGTAAAATAATAGAAATTAAAAGAATAGAATATATATATAACAATCTACTAAACCCAAAAGATTGTTTGACACTTCACTTTGGAAAGCTGGGAATAAGTCAGTATTTAGGATCAGCCTAGCATGTGATAAAGGCTGAACATAACTGGTTTTAACTTGATGCAATTTGGGGGGGGCGGGGGAGCAAGTTGAACTTGGATCTTATTGGCATCTTTAACAATTGATTGTATACATCACTGTACATTCCCCCCACCCCTAAAGCAAAAGAGGAGCTTAGAGATAGAACAGGATGGGCAAGGAACAGAGCTGCTGTTCGTTACTGAAGCGATGCTGTACCTATGGATTCCAGCAGAAATGAGATGTTGCAAGCAGTTAACGAAATACTGGGAGGGGGTAAGGAGGAATTTGCCTTTCTTTTGAAGCTGAATTAGCTCACATTGCATGAATACAAAGAGGAAGAGAGGGACAAATCATAACTAGAGAGAATATCAATCGAACTAACAATGTAACTTGTGTGTCCAATATGTATATAAAGAAGTTGACTGGAGTCCTAGTAACCCTGTTTACAAGCATACTATTTAAAATAGTATGTCCAGTATAGATGTGTTAGTAACTTAAACCACTTCAGGTTTGGGGTGGGACTAATGATCTGAAAACTAGAAAAATTAGCTACTGCATCATGTTGCTGTTAAGGCTGCAATCCTGTACCTATGTGCTGCATTTGAATCCCTTATAACTTTATGGAGCCCTGCTGAAATCTTGTACATAAAGATGTGGTATGAAATCTGATTATTTTAGATGGTCAGTTGTGGTGACTGAAGGGTAGACAGTCCATGTTCTTTAGTTGCCTCTGCCTTGGGATGGGAAATGTGCTGGGTGGACAGGTCATATCCAAGGAAGTTCCTATGGCTAAATGTGGCAAGGGGCTTCGTTAAGAAATCGGTCTGTTTAAGTAGAAGATATGTGTAGACTTGGCTATGAAGAGTTGCATATCTGTAAGGTCTGAAGTGGATATTCTTTCCTGTGAAAGAGTAATTAATTTTTTCTTGTAAGGAACCTGCTCCTTATCTGGCCTAAACCAATACTTGGCACTTGTAAACATAAACCATAAAAAGCTTATAGGCTTATTTTACAAAGGCACTTTAGGCAGAACTGTTGAACTTTTACTTACTTGGTGATGAGTTCCTCTTCTAGAAGAGAAATGCTGGTAGCAGCCCATTAATCAACAAGCCGTCTTGTTCCCTTTCTTGATTTCTTGACCACTCAGCTCTGCTGATGCTAGCTCTGTACCATCCAGGCTCATTGCAAGAAGCTCAGCTTTGCAACAACAGTGTGAATAAATATATAAATGTGCCAAGATCCTCCTCTTACTAAAACACATTGTTCTGTGAATTCAGAGCTGAACTCTGAAGACCTATTTTGTGTTTGGGTTCCATGTGATCACAGTGCTTAGGCTGATGTGTGTCTGCCTGTATAATCTGTTTGCCAGCATAGTCCTTAGCCTGTTCTTCAGTCATCTTGCTTAAAAAGAGATCCTTAAACTGAAATTAGTTGACCTGAGTTGAAGGAGCACAAATACCTTCAAAGTGATATTACTTAGTCTTATTTCTGAAGGAAACTTCAGTTTAAGCAATAGTAGTGTCACACAAGTTTCTGGAGCATCGATATCTCATGAACAGTTGGTTATAAAAGGAATATGGGCAGAAGTAGGCAGAGCAGATGGCAAAACAGTAGTTTAAAGCAGTATGTATGCCTATCTGGGAATCATGGTTTTATGAAATGTGTTGATCAATTGACTCTAACAAGGATTCTAGAAATGTAATGCATGGTTTTGGATGATACTGTATCTTATGTGCTCTGCAGAGTATTCCAGATGTAGCCATTTTAACCACCAGAATTTTAAGCACAAAGTTGCACTTGAAAAGGTAGTGACCCACGGGCTGAATCCTTAATCAGATATGGTTCATTCTAAAAATAAATAAATAAATAAATCTAATGGCTTTAAAAAAAAATAATTAAAGAATTCCCAGCTCTACGTGTTCCTGGTACTATTTCTGTCTCTGGACTGTGACTAGACTGACTATGTAATTCTGACAGGATTATTTGTCTTCCATACAAATCATTCTGTCTCCTGGATTATTTTTTTGTTGTTGTTGTAGTCTTACAGCATTACAAAATTGCTGACTTTTTTTTGTTTCATTTTTGTAAGAGTGAAACAGCTGGTACTTTCTTAGTTTAAGTACCTGCAGACAAGATCATCAAATCCTATTACATGAAGCAGTGAAACAGTGAATTGTGAATGTTAGCTCGCATACTGAGCTTTCCTTTCTTCTCATGCAAAGCAGCAGAGTGTTTTATTAGTGATCCTTACCCAAATATTCTCGAGGATGTGGCTCCTAACACATCTCTTCTGTTGAAAAGCTGTGATGATCACCAAGTTAATATTTACACTTGATTTAAAAATAAATAAAGCGCATAGTTCATCTATTATGTTAATTCCTGTTTCCTGTGTAACTTTCCAGTGTTGTTCTTCTAATGTTTTCTAATCTGAATACCCATATGTTGTTTTGCTTGTGCAGCTTTTAATGTGATGAAGAATGTAGTGGGGGTGGCTTTTTGTTGTTTGTTTGGGTTTTTTTTAACCTTCTTCATCCCCTTTAAGGAAAACTTGGCACCTATTATACTGTGACCTATTGTTCTAGCTCTACCTTCCGGAGGATTTCTTCTAATCGCCCTTCTCCTTTAAGCATGCAAAACATCTTCTCTTTGTTCTAGCTCCTCTTGACAGTATCAGCCTTAATTTAATTGAGGGAGTGGTTTCAGTCTCGTTCAAATGTGCCAGAAGGTGCTTCTATAAAATTTGGTATTAAAGAACTAAATTATCTATTAAAGGCCTGTAGAATTAAGGCTAAAGATATGCATTTGTGCTGTAAACTACGATGCTGATTGAAAGTAATAGTAATCAAACATGACTGTTAGCTGCTTCTGGCAGGAAGAGACTATTGAGCAAACTTGGCAGTGCAAGAGATCATGTGTGAATGAAAATGGGATGAGCTAATTTGGCAATTGCATTTGGTTTATTAGGAAGGGTTCACCAAACTCTTTTGGCCTGGAGGGAAGTGGTCATCATGTTCCCAGCTCATATTAGCAAAGAATCTGGTCTGTAGTCTGGAGGGAAAAAAGTTAAAAAGCTAAGTTCAGTGCTGTTTATCACTAATAGGAAGCAGTCCTAAAATTAATGGTTCGAGTGAAATTTGCTTAAGTGAAAATACTGCCACCACCCTCAGTTATCGGAAACATCTTCTCAGAAATCCCAAATTCACAAAGCATTGCACAAGGCTCTTGCTGAGTATTTGTATTTAAAGAGCATCCTACTGTTTTCGGAAAGCCTGACTTTTGGTTTTTTAATGGACATGCTAGCTAGAGTGACATCATGGTATGTCCCAAAATCAGCACAAATTGAATGGGAGAAAGCGTGTGTGACACCCTTTTTAAAAACTCACCAGGAGGAGTTATTCTTACATCCACTGCATAATAGTATAGAATGTGTGCTTCAGAGAGAACAATTTTTTATTTTTTTAATGAATGTATTTCAGATGTACCATCTGCTTCAGTGGGGAACATGAGGTGACAATGCTGACTTGGCTTTGATCATTACACTTTGCTGAAAATGAGACAGTGGGGCGTCGTTGGTCAAATTAGCTATCCTACCTGCTACTTAGTATCTGTTTGCAATGCACAAATCTGGTTAGATAGCTACTCCTATACCTTTAGAAGCCATAACTTAATACATACTCATATGTACTCATTCTCCGCAGTGAAATTTGTAGAAATGCTAAAATTGGACCATCTTGATGTTCTCCCTAGCATCTGGAAACAGGACTCTACAGTGAGAGAGCTTGAAAGACTTCACTGGTTCTGAATGAGCAGGAACTCCAGTTTCATATGGTGTTTACTGGAATTGTATCTAATGCTGGTTGGCACAGCTGGAAAGTAAATTTGTTTTCAGGCTTTTTTAGCTAAGTCATGTGTGTATTTGTAGGTATATAAATTATGTGAGTTCTTTAAAGTGTTTATCCTTTCCAAATTGCTTGGCAATTCCAGCAAAAGTCACTTAAACGTTGTAGGAGATTTCAGAGTTCTTTATCTCGAATTGTGGGCCAGAAATGGGGCGGGGAGGGGGGGTGGCTTGGGGGAGGAATGTTTGTTTCTTCTACTTTCTGAACTCGCTTGTGTTTTAGGGCTGACTTTATGGTTCATGTGAATCAGTCGAGTACTGTAGACTTCAGAGGAACATGCCAGTTTGTACTGGGTACCTAGATTTGGTTTGTAAATTTAATAATCATTCTACGACAATTTCTCTAGATATTTGCACAGACAAGTGTTTTGCTGGATTGTTACACCTAGTAATGCAACTGGAAATCTGTTTCTTCAGATCACTGCTGTAGTGTGTGATATGAGGTGGGTGGGACAGCAGTGTCAAGGGGCTTCTACTCCCCTAGCCTATTCTCATGGTCTTTTGAAACATGATGGTACTAGTAGACACAAGTTGTCAGCATCCTGATGCATCTTAAAATAAGCAACAGCTGAAGCAGCTATAGGCTTGCACTGCATTTACAAGCTGTTTTTGAGCCGACGCTGAGTTGCTGTGGAAACCAATGTTGAGCAGGACTGAGAGAGGGCTGGAAAATAGGCTTTTTTTGTGAGAGCCTGACTAGTTTAAAACCCCATCCCCCGTTTTCGGAAGCTCCCTTTGAATTGCCATGGAGACAAGAAGAGTGGCAGAGTTTTGAGTCTTGTAAAAGTGTGAGCTATAAATATTTATTTGGTTAATAGCATATGCTTTCTGGATTGTCTCTGTCGGAATAAACTCTATGCTACACTGAACCTTTGCAAGCTGTGAATTGAAACTGTTCCTCTCTTCTGTGTGAGTAGAAAAAGAGGAGGCAAAAAAACCCCCAAACTTTGAAGGGAATTGAATTTTACATTTTGATTATTAATTATAAAAAAATTAATTATAAATTTATTTTTCCTCAGTTTCCCACACCATCTCATGCAGTAATCTTTCAGTGTTGGGACTGCTGAAAGCACTTGGGAGGCTGTTCCGTTTATCTGGAGTTGTGTTTTGGTGTTCAGTTACTTCAGAAGGGCTGACCTAAAAAATCTCTTCCTTTGTTGTCCCATGCCACTTGATTTTTATTCCCTACTTTCTCCTCTACAAGCACTTCCAGTTTTGTGTTTCCAGGGCCAACTGTCTTTGGGGCTCTGCTCTGAAATGAATCCTTAACATTATCTTAATCTCTTAGGACTGCTACTGATAACTTTAGATAATAGGTTCTGAAAACTTCAGTCTCTTATTACTTTTTCTTTCAAGATTTTTTTTTTTTTGCTTAATTTGGAAGTTAAGAATAAAGGCACCATCAGCTGGTTTGCTAGCCTTCCAGATTGCACTAAACAGTACACACAAAGCTGAGGATTAACTCGTTCTTAGGTTAGCATTATAAATGAAAAGGTCTTTGCTAGTCTGCTCTGTAGTTGAGGCATTTAACCCAAGAATTTCATTCCCCTGTGAGACTGCAAGCTCCTCCGATCGTCCAATAACAGCTTTTAATACAGGTAGAAATCCTGCTCTTAAATCACTTCCTGGCAAAGTTTCTGTTCCCCTGTCTAAATAACTCCTGGCTGGATGAAAACGTATTCTGCATTCTGTTTCTCATGTGATTTCCATTATGAAGGCAGAGTTACTGAAGCTGATTAAAACCTACTTTCAGCAACAGATGAGTGTGAAGGATTTTTTTTATTTTTATGCTACATCTAAATAAAATAGCGCTTTTTTGTATTGGGCTCTAGACCTCTGGATATGTAATAAGTAGTAAATGCAAGAAAAACTATTGAACTTGAGCAGCTTGGCCATTTAAACTCTGTCATTTTAGCCTAAGTCTGGGGTTTTTTTTTGTTTTCTTCTGAATCAACCTACTACTAATCAGGTTTTTCTGTTTGGAGGAACTACCCTGAAGTACACTTTAAGGTGACACCTTGCTTTGGTGCAATAGAGGTCCTGCAGGCTGGATACCTTAAAACTTAACTGGTTTGTCTTGAGTATCTGTAGATTTTTTTTTTTATTTTTTTTTACTACTTCTGCTCTTAATTTGAGATCTTTTAACAAAAAAAAGGTGGAGAGAGTATCTGCTGACTTCCCAGCAAGACACTTAATGTGTATGTTATATATATCTAACCAATCTAACATCTGGATGCTGGCCATGTTATCAGCTTCAAATGTATAGCTCTGCTCAGGAGAGCAAACAGACTGGAGGCTTGCTCCATTGTGCATGGCTCTGAGCCTGGGCTGGAAGGGGTGCAAATGCCTTTGGGTTTTTTGAGGAAATTATTTTGGTTTCACTGGGGATGGGGGGAAGGTCAATTTTTTGTGTGTCAGATACTCAGCTGTAGAGATGGAATTTTAATTTTGTAATAGCTGCTCTTCCAAAAGAGAAGCCAAACTAAATACTGGATTTAGCTGTTTTCTTCTCCCCCCCCCCC
>JANZLQ010000061.1:240210-269832 GCA_026212715.1 Elanus axillaris
AAGCAAAAATAATTACTGGATTTTGCTGTTTTATTCTCCCCCCCCCCCCCCCGCCCCAGCTTTTCCCTTGCTCCAAAAACCTAGTCCATTTCTCCATGAATAAAAGACTTGTCAGGAGAAGGCTTATGTAAAAGGAGGGGAGGGAAAGGTTGTAGGTATCTATACACACAAATTGCAGTTCATTACAAGGCTTTTCATGAGATTATTAATAAATCTCCTTATGGAAGAGGCACTGCCTACAACATAGAATTTAAAATGCGTTTTGCTGCCAGTGAGCTTTTATTCCCTGCATCCCCCTATTCTTTGAACCTTCTGAGTATCTAAAAGCCTGCTTCTTCTGCTGTGTATCTCTGTCATTCCCAAGAGTCAAGATGAAGATACTGCATTTCTAGTACTGTGTAAGGAGTGAAAATAACTAGCCATATTTTTTTCCTGATGCTTGAAACACTTCCAGCATAGACACACTAGAACAACTTCTTTGTAGTGCTGGGAAACCAGCAGTGCACCTGCTCATATTGAAGAACAGTTTTCCTTATAGTTGTAAGGAATAAAAACTTAACTTTGTTAAAAGCAGTTTCTTCAAGCTGCTGGAAAAACTTTTCTCATTTGCCACTGATGTAGGGTAGCACATGGGTACATAGTGTAGGGTCCCTAGGTTTTCTTCCTTGATTAAAAACATCTGCAAGGTCTATGTCCTAATTAGCCAGTAAGAGTGCTAAAAATCTTGACACATATTTCACAGCATATTAAGCTACTCTCAAGAGCTGTATGTGTCACCACCAGATCTCAGAGACTTGCAGCAGCTCCGGGGTCTGAATGATTAAAACTTGCTGTGTCTAAGTCTAGCAGTTTCCAAAAACATAACACAAGTGCTTCTGACAGCTACCACATGAGTGAAGGGGGGTGGCTGAGAAGCTCTTTTAAGTTCTTTTTGTGTTTTAGATCCCTTTAGTGGGTCAGCCAGAAAATGTGCCTTCTCTCTTAGGTTACCATCCTTTATGCAGTCAGACCATGCCTATTAAAATACAAACTTGCTCTCCACATCTGGGCTTAGATGGGTTTATTATTCTGACCCTGCAGACCCCTCTGCCTTCAGACTACTCCCTTATTTGTTTTCTGTGGCTGAAGATATGAGGGTTGGTTTTTTTTGTGAATCAGACAGATAAACTCTAGCCAAAGTAAATCCTGTTCTGTTACTATTCTTTAAGATTCAAGAAATTTTGTAACTCAAGATAAATGAAAGACTGAAGTTGAGCTTTTTCTCCCCCCTTTTTTTGCCCATGATGTGGGATAATTTCTTCTAGCCCTTGTCCAAAATTTGAAGTCTTAATGCCATGTTTATGTTAATGTTTTCTTAATGTAGCTGGGTTTAGTCCAGTTATTTCAGGCTACGTTTTGATGCCTAAATCACCAGTTTCAGAGATTGGTTAAGGACTCTGGCCAACACAAGAGACTCCTGAAGAGGCTGTGAATACTCCCAGTCTCTCTCCAGCGTGTTTGCTGGAGGTTAGCATTCACCAAGCAGAACTGATGGAAGATGAAGGCTGCTTAAACACTGACCACTGACAGCAACAAGGCTGGGAAGAGTGGTGGGTCTGACCCCTGGCTGCCTGTTGTTAACTGTCTGAGTTAACATAGCCTAGCGTGCGAGTTCCATCATGAGCAGAGCTGGTAACCTTTCGGTTTTAGCAACCACATCTTAGACTACCAAGAAGAATGGGAGTTAGTCTCTTTTTTTTTTTTTCTTTTTTTTTTTTAAGATGATTCACAACTAATTCTGTTCAAAGGTAGGTAGCTTCTCCTCTCCCCTTCCCCATTTATGGACTATGTAATCTGTGGAGTACTTTTCTTAGAAAAAAATATGGCAACAGGAGAGCCAAAACAGACATGAGTGTTTAGATGATGGGACTGTGGCAAAACTCTAGGTATCTTTTGAGTACCTCATAGCAGGTAATTACATAGCTGAGAAGTCTGCATCAGCATCTAAGCATGTTGCCAATGATTTATCCTGAGGTGGTCACATGTCTGAAGGATGCTAACACCAAACAGATGTCTGGTTTTCTATTCTCTTTCAAGGATTTCAGTAAGAGAACTGGCTTCATTATCGCTTTATTCTTGGGACATCAGACTTCCTAAATTTACAGTATCCTCTGAAATCCTTTGTTAAGCTTTGCTCTAGACCACCTGCTATTTAGACCTTGGCAAAACAAATACCCCAAGACTCCTTTTTCTCTTGTACTTATAACCTTGTTTTGATTCTGTCCTCATGTAATTTCCTCCAGGCACACTGTTTCCTTTGATTTGGTTTGACTAATACGCTTTTCCTTAATGATTCCTCCAGCTAATAGTATCAATTTACAGCTGTGTCAGTGATTATCAAATGGAAAGTGCGTATTTGGGGGGTTTACTTCTAAACAAATGAAGTTACTGACATGTAAGAGTAAGGTTTTTTTCAGTCTGTATAAAAGTATTTGATGAACAAAAAGTTTACTGGTACAGTAATATGTCATCTTTTCACTATTGCTCTTTATATGGTGAATTAAAATCCAAAGCTTAAATCTTGGATTCTGAATAATTGGCAGAGGCATTTCTAAAAGGATATTTTAAGGAAAAGATGCTCTAGCTTTAAAGTGCTCTTCTGTCTTTCTGCTTGATCGGAATATATAATGGTTTTAATTTGGTCAGCTGTCTCTGCACCACTTTAAGTTACTTTTTGGACTCTACTGCTTCTTGAAGAGGGTCATCTATATGTGTGGTTTGTGTGTGTGAAGAGGAGGGCTGTGTGTATGTTGAACTTTCTTTTTTCTGATTTATTTTGTACTTACTGCATAACAGGATATTCATGTATTCTGTAAATCCCTTGATGCAAGGGGAAATGTGGAAACTGTGCAATTGCAAGCTCCCAATACAAAGTATGCAAAGTAATTTTGGGATAACTTCCATAGTGAGAGGTAAGTACCATGATCCTGCCCTGGAAGTCAAAAAACATGTTTTCTTATTGTGGTTTCTAGCTTATGAATACTCAGACCATGACAGTGAGCTGTGTGACATCTGTATTAAAGAGAAGGAGAGAAATTTCCAGGTCCATGAAACAATGAATGTAATACAGTGGTGAATGCATGCATTTGAGGTGTTTTGTGTCCAGACAGAGAAGATTGATGTGCCAATGATTTATAAATTGCTTTACCCACACACTGAGGTGCTAGAAATGCTTGCTACCTAAGTGTTATCAAGTGTTAGGTGCTGTCAGACCCTCAGAACAAAATGTTCTTCCCCATCATGAACACATGAAGGAAGATGTTATTTCAGTAGATAAACATGATTTGTTACCTATTGCCATATAGGATATGGGGGTGGTTTCTGCTTCTAGAAACAACATAGTTTGGGTAAAAGTCAAAAGATAATTTTCTTTCCATAAATCTAAATAGGGTTTAATATGTTAAAAAAACCCAAAAAACTACTTCAGGCTTTATTCTAGACCAAGCTTGCACAAAAGCAAGGAGATAGGCTCTGTGTGGATATGCAGGAGTGGTTTAAACCACTTAAAGAATCACGGTCAAGGCTATTAACAAAAATGATTTAATAGGAATTTATAGAAGTGTGACTTGACAGAGTTTGATGACAAGATTCACTCTATTACTTAATACATGGATGAAACAAAATCAAGTTAGAATCAAAATAGAATTATTTATACAGAGATGAAAGATGCAAAAGGGTAAGAGAGAAACTTACAAGGAAAAATCAAATTCAAATTGATTTTTCATGATTTGCACAGAGATCAGGGATGTGAAAGGGTAGGGGAGATCCTTCTGCTGAGTCATGAGGTTCAGAGAAAACCTCCGTGCTTTCTAAACTCCTGATGAAGCTTAGGGGTGGCTGGATCCACTCCTAGTCCCAGACTTGGTCAACAGTTTACATCTAAAGGAATTATGTGTGTAAGAGCAGTATGAGGTTCATTCACAGTTTGAGGTGATTTAGAAAAGGCAATATTTATACTATACTTGCTATAGGATACATGGGTTAATTCACACACACATGCACACAGATACTAAGAGGGATATATATATATAAATGAAGCAAAGGTATACCTGTTAAAAATTCCCCTCGAGTTCAGTGAAAATATTCACATCAATTGTCTCAGCACTTTTCTCAACGGGAAAAGGGTTGAGCCTTAAGGAGCAAAGGATATCAGCCCAGGTGCCGTCATCAGCTTTTAGTGATGGTCCTCTGATTTTTGCAAACTCTCGAGTTTGCGAGCTCTGAGATGTGCCCCACCCCACCCCCCACCCCCCGAGGGAGATGCTGGTTGCAGCCCTCTGCAGCCCAGGAGAGCTCAAAGGGCCTCACTTAGGATAGCTGTTTACAGGTGCACGAGATGATTGGCTTTAGACATCAGCAAATTACTGGAATTTCAGTTGCACTGGTACCATTTTCACATGAGCTATGATCTAGATAAGGAAGGCTCCAAGGCTGTCAGGGAATAACTGAAACCAGATAAGGGATGCTCCAAGGCTGTCAAGAGATGACTAATATTCCTGCTCCCATATCCCCACCTCTGCCAGGCAACAGGAGTCCTTGGTACAGTCAGTGCAGCTCGCTGCCTTAGCCATGCAAAAGTTCCTGGTACAGTCAAGGGATGCTTAACTGGCCAACTCATTACACAAATGCTAAGGCCTAATGTGAATTCCTGAGATCATAGAACGGCCCAGGAGGGGGAATGCACCACCACAAGGAATAATGGTTACTTTAGGAGGTTCTGGAGAAGCAGTTCCTTCCTCTGGTTTCAACCAGGGTTGGATGGGGTGGGGGTGGTGTCATTTGGGTTTTTTTATTTCTTTTTTAAAAGTCCAGCAGGAAAGTTTCCTTTCTTGATGGGATGGAAAAAAATTTCCAAGCACTATTTGTAGTGCAAATATTTTTTGCTATTTCAGTATTCTAAGGGTACATAAATGGCATTGTTGGAATTGTCGTCTTCACTTGTTATTTATTTTCATATTGTAAATTTCTGCTGTAACTATTTTAGGTTAACACGAAGGTGATAATAAAACATATTAAGGACAGGATAGTTGCACACAAATTTGGTAATGTGCGTATATGAAAATTCACTTTTCGTTGCCAGGTGTGAATCTGTATGCTATTATAAACAAGAAATGTTGGACATACATTTGGAAGGGGGGATGGGGATGGCGAGGCATCTAGAAAGCAGCAACTCTGAAGAGTAACAGAGGGGTATGTGGTGCAGGTGCCCAGGCTCTGGCAGGGGGGCTGCCGGGCAGCCTCTGTGAGGAGAGGCCGGGGCTGCCCCGAGCTGGACACAGCCGGTTCCAGCCGGCTCCGACTGACCCACTGCAGCGCATGGCTCAGCCCTGCAGCCACCATGGTGGAGCCTCGGGTAGAGCCTGTGTGAGAAAGGGCCTCGGGTAGAGCCTGTGTGAGAAAGGGCAGAACGCTGCCCGGCTGTGAGGGGAAAAGGGTGAGAAACAGCCCTGTGGGCACCGAGGGGAGGGGGGGAAGATCCCCTGCAGCCTGTGGAGAAACCACTGTGGAGCAGGTATTGTCCTGCAGCACATGGAGGACCACACAGAAACAGATGTCCACAGTGCAGCCCATGGAGGATCCCACACTGGAGCAAGTGGATATGTGTTGAAGGAAGCTGAAGTGCATGGACGATCCATGTTGGAGCAGGCTTCTGACAGTAATTGTGGCCCTTGGAGAGGAGCCCGCACTGGAGCAGGGGAAAAGTGTGCGGAGGAAGGAGTGGTAGAGGGGAGCTGTTATGGATTGACCTCAACCCTTATTCCTCACAACTGCTTCACTTAGTATATTTTTAATTGGCAATAAATTTAATTGATTTTCCCGAAGTTGATCTGTTTTGCCTGTGGTGGTGATCTCCTTGTCTGTCAGGGTGATCTCCCTGTCTTTCTTTTGACCCATGAGCTTTTTAATTTTATTTTCTCCCCTGTCATTTAGAGGAGGGGAAGTGAGAGAGTGGCTGGGTGGGTGTCTGGTAGCTGGCCAAGGTCAACCCACCACAACAGGATACAGTGAATGAGTAACTGAACTTTTGCTACAGTGCCAGGGACACAAATACCTATTCCGACTGCTGCTCCATGACTCGAGGCAGTGGTTACAGGTACCAATAGAACTGCAATCTGTATTTCTAAAGAATGCTGAAAAAAACTAGAAAATTATGGAGGGAAGGGGCTGTAGGAGCAGTTTGGATGGAGAATTCCCTCTGTAGTACCAGACTTGAACAATAAGAAATGATCTTTAATTGAGAAGACACCATCATGTCTTTATGGGAAGAGTACTGTTTAAGATCTTCATCTATGACATAGACAGTGGGATTGAGCACACCCTCAGCAAGTTTGCAGATGACACCAAGCTGAGTGGTGTGGTTGACACTCCTGAGGGACAGGATGCCATTCAGAGAGACCTGGACAAGCTTGAGAAGTGGGCCCATATGAACCTTGTGAGGTTCAACAAGGCCAAGTGCAAGGTCCTGCACCTGGGTCAGGGCAATCCCCAGCATCAATACAGGCTGGGGGATGAAGAGATTGAGACCAGCCCTGAGGAGAAGGACTTTGAGATACTGGTGGATGAAAAGGTGGACACGAGTAGGGGATGTGTGCTTGCAGCCCAGAAAGCCAACTGTATCCTGGGCCACAGCTGAAGAAGCATGGCCAGCAGGTCGAGGGAGGTGATTCTGTCCATCTGCCCTGGTGAGACCCCACCTGGAGTACTGTGTCCATCTTCGGGGTCCTCAGCACAAGAAAGACATGCACCTGTTGGAGCAGGTCCAGAGGAGGGCCACAAAAATGATCAGAGGGCTGGAGCACTTCTCCTATGAAGACAGGCTGAGAGAGTTGGGGTTGTTCAGCCTGGAGGAGAGAAGGCTCCAGGGAGACCTTATTGTGGCCTTTTAGTATGTAAAGGGGGCTTACAAGAAAGATGGGGACAAACATTTTAGTACAGCCTGTTGCAATAGGACAAGGGGTAATGGTTTTAAACTGAAAGAGGCCAGATTTAGACTAGATATAAGGAAGAAATTTTATACAATGAGGATGGTGTAACACTGGAACAGGTTGCCCAGAGAGGTTGTAGATGCCCCATCCCTGGAAACATTCAAGGTCAGGTTGGATGGGGCTTTGAGCAACCTGATCTAGTTGAAGATGTCCCTGCTTATTGCAGTGGAGTTCGACCACATGACCTTTAAAGGTCTGTTCCAACCCAAACCATTCTATGATGGTACCTTTGTACAAAGAAAACAGCATGCTAACTCAGACTATGAGAACCCATAGCTGAAAGCCCCAATGGACTTACTCAAGTGAGAAATGAGGCACACACTTCAACAGAAGTAATCAACTGTCAAAAGAAAACAATAAGAAGCAAAAGATTCTTGATCTGTTCATGTCTTCAGATCAAGACTGGCTGTCCATCTGCTAGGCTGTGTGCAACTCTTCCCCCTTTAGGCAAGGGAAAGGGAAATTAATTCTTGGGGGATGAACAAAGGAGGTCTGTGTACATGAGAGAGGTAAATAGCGAGATTAGACTAAAAGGAGCGAAGTAAGACTAGTTTCTATCATTCAAAAGAACATTATGCTTTTAAACGAGCCATGTTTCTAAATACTGTTGATGGGGAGAGGGCCTCAGTTCTTGTTCATACCCTCTGTGGCAATTGTTCTGTTAGCTGATGTGGGTGGAGGAAATGGACTGCACTAGAAGAGTCCATGTTGTCTTCAAAACTGGTCCTAAACCAAAGGGAACTTGAGATGCTTTTGGAAGAAAAAAAGTTAATGTAAACCAGTGTAAACAACAGTATTTAGCTGTTCTTAAGCACTTGGTAGTCTAGTAGCCTTCCATGAAGTAATTGGAATAACTGTGACTGACTCTTGGGCCTTGCAGGAATGCTTCTGAATCATGAGGGAACACAGTGGAGTCCTTTCCTGGGAGGAGAGCAGCTCTTAAGAGAGGAAGTATAGTGAGGTGTGGTGGGGGAGGAGGTAGCTGGGTGGGATTTGATATAGGGCTAGTGGTTACTTCACTTGTTCTCTCTGGAATTTCAGTATTCCCGATACAAGAGTTATCCAAGAATGTATGGGGTTTTTTTTATCTTTGATACAAAACTATAAAAATGTTGACTAATGTTTTCCCTCTCATTTCAACAAGAATTTGAGGTAACTGCCAATTACTGCATGCATTTTTTTACCCTGTAGAAGCTGTACATGGTATTCTCCAGTAAACAAGCCTGTCTTGTAATAATACAATGGAAAATATACTTATGGATTAATACAAGTCTCCCCAATTAGAAACAGACTGAGCCATTACCCTGGTTCAAAATAACGCTTACTGTTTATATAGAACTTCTCAAATGTAAATATTATCATGCTATTGTAAAAGAGAAATATTACTATTTTTTACAGGTGCCAGGGCATGGAGAGGAAAAGATGAATAGTTCAAGGCCACCCACATGGCCAGCTCTGGTCTAGCTCTTAGTATTGTGCTCTCTCTAGCAGACAATATCTAATCTGTCCAGTGTAAGGAGGTCTTGAAAACGTTGCTTGTAGCTGCTGAAGCACATATGGAATTGTAAGTGTTTACTGCTGAATTGTCTTTTTTTTTTCTGTCCCTTTACAGATCGTAAAGTGTCTGGAATTTCCATTGAAACGGATAACAAAAATGTAAAAGCAGAGGAGTTTAAGGGTACTGTATGGGCATTGCTGTGATTATTTTTAATATATACACAATACATGCAAACTATGTATACAGAAGCTGTGCAGCTGTTAAGATTGTCTTCCCCTTTCCTGAAGGGTCCTGCTTCTACTCTCTCCATTGACTCTTTGTGTAATCGTGGTCTTGTCCCCATTTTTTCTTAGCTGATGTGGGCTTGGACTAGACACTCCAGAGGTCCTTTTCAACCTCACCTATTCTGTGATTCTCTGACTTGTTTGTCAGTCCTGGTAGCTCACTCTGTAACTTCTGCCTGCTTTTCTTGCACCCAAAATGATGGGAACTGATAGAAAGGAGAAGCATTAAGTAACTTACAAGACAGAGAAGTGAGAGACTAGAGAAAGAACAACTGTAAGTCAGCTAGTTGTCAGTAACTATAATTTAATGGCTATTTTTAATTGTCAGTAACTATCATGGCTGTTTATATATGTATATGTCATATGTAAAATTACAAATTACTTCCAATAATTTGCTAGATAAGTTTAGGAGGCAGGGAGGAAAACCTGATGTTTGCTGGGTAGATGAGAAAGCGATCCTAGTAGTGTGTACATGAGATATGGGGGGTGGTTTGTTTGTTTGTTGGGTTTGGTTGGAATGGAGAGAGATGGGAATTTGGGAACTGAAAGAACTGTTTGCTGAACTTCAGGTTTTATTCATCTGTTTGAGATAATAATAAAATATTTTGGAGCTCTCTAAAGCTGTTAGCTGGGCTCCTGTCAAGTATTCTTGTCATTCTGGAGGAAGAAACTCTTAGTACATTTAGAGCTCAGGACAGGCAAGAAGAGAAAGAAGCTCTTCAGGTCATATTAAAGCTTGATTAGGCTCTGTCTTTTCATATGATATATGGCTTGCATTTTGTTCTTTTATTTTCTGTTTATGATAGAATGAGATCAGTTAGTTTAACATAGCTCAGATGCCATGCTGAGTTCTTTTTGAGTAGCAGCACCAAGTGAATGGCAGAGGCTGATAGATGTAGCTATTCAGCTGAATGCAGCTGATCTGAAATGCATTTTTCTTTTCTCCTCCAACTCCTTTTACTGTAGAGGAGGGTGGTCAGTCAGTGGAACAGGCTCCCCAGGGAAATGGTCACAGCACCAAGCCTGTCAGAGTTCAAGGAGCATCTGGACAATCTCTTAGTCATGTGGTTTAGTTTTAGGTAGTCCTGCGAGGAGCAGGGAGTTTGACCCGATGATCCTTATGGGTCCCTTCCAGCTTGAGGTATTCTATGATTCTATAACCAAATGATAGCTTCCAGACCAGATGTAAATCCAAATTAAGCATTGCCCAGACCTCTCCAAGATCCCAGAAGGTTCTTCCAGGCCTGGCAGAGCCTGTACTGATGCACAGCATCCTGTGGGCCTACCTTAATGCAAGTCAAGTAGACCTGTTCTGGAAAATACCTGTCACTGACTCCATTACTATAGGAAAAAGCAGGAGAGGGGAACTATAACAAGGAGGGGTTTATTTATGTTGTATCTGTTCTGCATGCACTCCGTCTTCCATTCTGTTCCCTTTCTCCAAATAAGATTAGTGGGAAGGCATTTTTTTCTGAAATGAAAAAATGTGGCATGCAAGAAAGGGGCAGCTCATTCAAGATAGAGGTGACTTGTTCAGCTGAGAACACTTCAGCTGAGCTATCTCTATGTTAGCTAATATAGACCAGCTCATGAGACCAGCCAGCTGTCACAAGGTCAGTAGCAAAAGCAAGTTGAGCTTGAATGATGGTTTTTCTTTGTTAGAAGGATACAAAAACAAAATGGAAAGGAAACTTTAGCAAATCTTAAGATTCAGGAAGCCTCCACCCATCCACTCAACCTGAAGTCAGGAACCTCGGGCTTCCTGAGTGCACAGCATGTTTTTCAAAGCGGCCAGTGTGTGTGTAACATGTTTCTGGCAAAGAATGCCCTCCTGCCTCAATTTTTCTTTCAAGTCTGGACATTTTTTTGCCTATGAGAGATCACCAAGCCTACCAGTCTGGCCCCTTGGAAGCTTTTTGTTTCCCTACAGAACAGACCTGGGTAATCAGACTCTAAAGGGTGAGTGGGTAGATCTGTCCTTAGCTCTTAATTGCCCTTCAGCCTTGTTTGCTGAGACTGGAAAGGAGCCTGCTGGTAAATGCAGATTGACTATATGTTTGAGCGGTGGATGTTTGTCTCCTGAAAGCTAGATAGGCATTGCCAAAACTATAAAGGCTTTTGATCCTTGATACTCTGGCCTATATTGGAAGATAAGCAGCCTAAAGGTGGCAAGACCAATATTGTATTTGTTTCTTTACAGAAAATTTTCAGAGATACTAAATTTTACTTCATTAATAGATTTGGAGCCAGTCAGATGTGTGGTTGGATTCTTTCCTCTAATGTTGTCTCCCAAGAATTCTTATTAATACCTTAAAAGTTATGTACTGGGGAAAAAAATATATATATATTTCAGTATGCTGTTCCATGGACAATGGAACTACTGAAACACTGACTTTGTCCCAATAACTCACCTATACGGTTTGTAATGTCTTCTCTCCCTCTTTAGTTCGCCCACAATAACTATAGGCTTGACCATAGACCACAATTACTATGATGCAAGTTAAATATTAGTGATGGTGTATGCTGATGTCCTGCTGTGAAGGAGGAAAAAAGAACAGTTGAGCTCCCAGTATGACCTATTCCTCATTAGGAGCACTAGTTTTGGTTTGTTTCCTACCCAGTTATGGCAACTTTAGCAATAATCAGTAACTTGAAATCTCAGCTTCTCTGTGAAATTTGGTGGTGATGCCCACTGTACATAAGTCAGGGAAACTTTAGTGGACAGACAGAAAAGTGAACATTTGTGTGAACTTTCTTTTCTCAAGAACTCAAGAGAAATAGGAGGGAACCGCCAAGGCGTGTTATGAGCAGCCTCTGCCACCAGCAGCTCCAGAGGCCCGGGGGTTCCTTCTTCCTGGCCACTGGAGCCCAGCCCAATGCACCTGGAGACCTGGGGGTCTTTGTCCCAGGCTGATGGACAGAGCTGCTGCTTTCCCATTTGCAGGTTCAACCAGTAGCAAGGCTGCATGTGTGTCTCAGGGATGCACACATGTGTGCGCACACCCACACATACGCTTGCGACACTGGCACTGCCAGCTACACAGACCACCAAAGACAAGGCCCTGCCTTCAACAGCACCCATGTACAATGTTGCCTGGGCTCACATAAAGCATTAAGTATAGACAGCTGAGCTTCCTCTTCTCTGGCTGGTGGAGACAGAAGTTCAGTGGTGAAAGCCCTCACACAACACTCTATAGATTCACAAGCATGTTCTTGGATCCCCTGAGTACCAGCACAGCCCCTCTGCCCATCTGCTACCCCTGCCCTACTCACCAGCTCACCCAGCTTGAAGTTTGCTAGTGAATTACACCTCCAGGCACACCTGTAGGGAAGATACAAACGCTGCAAACACACCACACACCCCTGCTTCCAGAAGCCAGCCCCACAAGCCCAGAGGTGCCTACACCCCCAGTTGCTAGCCCTAAGTTTACTCAAGCTACCCCTTTCTGCCCCGATAGCTTGCACTCCAGGCACACGTGCTGTGAGACTTACCAACACACACTCCCAACATCTGTGGCCCCTCCAGCTGCTGATGCAGAGACCCTCACTCGCTCCAGTTGGCCACACCACAGTCCGACTAGTTTCTCTGGAGACTGATGGTCTTTGTCATCGTCTCTGTTAGTCTCTGTCATGTTTGTGTCTCTGTGTTTTTGTTTGTTACCGCCCCCTTTACTTCCTACCACTTTTGCATTGAAAGGGTCCTTGACTGGGAAACCTTAATGAAGCAGACTCTCACATTCCACATACCCTTACAATAGCTAATGTGAAATTGTAATTAAATACATAAGTTATGTAGGAGAATATTTAACCATCTTACTGGTATGTTTTCCATCTGCATTAAGGTACACGTTTAAACAGTTAAACTGCTGATACTGAATTCAGAATGGTAATTCACAAAATATTGTTGATAACAGGGTCAGAGTCCTTTTTTAATGGTGGTCTGCTCACTGATGAAAATATTTACACCTAAAATGAGGGTGGTAATACAGAATCTGTGCCCATCCAACATGGGAATATATAGTCCCCAACATCTGAAGTTTGATCCAAAGGCCACTGGAGTATAGGAAAATTACTAGTTTCTGTTTCCCCATTGTGTTTGTGTAAATCTGGAGAAGGTCTGATGACATCACTTTGAGAAGTAGATCTGGCCCTTGCTGACTGCTGAAGTTCTTTTGAAGCGGGAATATTAATTCCATGGAGCCTGAATGTGTACCAAACAAAATGCTAAAGTCTCTAATTTTCCCTTTCGTGTTCTTTTTTTTTTCCCCCTGTAGAGGCTATTCTTAGTTGCAAGCACAAATTTTCAAAAGGGATGAGCTTAAGAATAGAATGGAAGAAAATCCAGTCTCAAGGAGTCTCATTTGTGTACTACAATGGTGAATTTACAGGTACAGTACTACAAACTTAGACTGATGGTTTAACATGTCATTCTCTAGCATAGATATCAACTTTTGGGGGGGAAATAACATTAGGAAAATGACTGACAGAGAATGCTGTTGACTCTTCATACTGAACAGCTGTCCTTTTGAGGAAAAGAATTCTTCCCCAAGGGGAAAAAAATGCATTTTGTAATAAAATTGTCAATGATTAGTTACCTTTTTAATGAAGTTAAATATAATAAAACTCAAGACTAAGAAAAATGGCACTGCACATTCCTTGACATTTTAAAAAATGAAATTACATTCAAATATAACCTTCCCCAAACTACTCTAAGCTCTGCATTCCTATCCTACAAAAATGTTTTGGAAGTCTCCTGTAGACCTGGAGGTATGAATAATGCAGCAATTTTTACATACATAAAATATAAATGCAGCTGTATATCTTAAATTATTTGTATTCTTTTCAGAAGTGGCATTTCTGTTTATATGTTCTGAAAAGGACTTACCTCAGCTTTATGTGTTGAAGTAAATATGGGTCTCTGGTACCTTGTGCACAATAAATGAAGGTTAAGAAATAAAATAAAAGCACAGTGATTTTGTTAGTTTGTAGAACTTGCAAGATGTGCTGGTCTTGTTGATGAACTTGGGGTTTTCTGCATATGTTTAATTTAGAGAAACACTGGAACTTGTGGTTCTGTGTGTGTATGTACTTTAATTTCATAACAAGCTGTAGAATGAAAAAAAACTCATTGTAAGAAGCCTGATGGCCGTATCTTTGCAAAATCCATCATGTATTTCTTGCCAAGTTAAAATGTCAAATACTTTGCTGTGGTCTCACTCAATTCTTTCTGTAAGGTAATTAAGTTAGTGATTGCTATCCCTCTAGTGGAAAATTATGTCTTTTTTTGTCACCTAACTACTGCTATACATGTTTTCTTGAAATATCTGCAGGAAAAAAAAGCATTCTGACTTCCAACTAGAAAATGTATGAAAGATGTAGGTTTTTTTGAATGGATTTGGGTTTGTTTTTTTTTTGACTAAATGGACAAGTTGTGGAAGGTTCTTAGTGTCTTGGGAGTGGGTTTACACATTGCTCCTTGGTGACAGATAACTAATGCTGAACAAATGAGCAATAGTTCATAAATTGTATGTGCTTTCCAAACAAGCCAGTGAGACCTAGGCATTTGCTCTAAGCAAAGAGCAGAAACCTCTCTGTCTGTTCTCCCTTAAAGGTGATCTTCGAGGCCGAGCAGAGATGCTGAATACAGGAATCCGTATTAGAAATGTGACTAGAAAGGATTCTGGGACCTACCGCTGTGAAATCAGTGCAAAGAGCGAAGAGGGGCAACGCCTGGGAGAGGCTACTATTACTCTCACTGTATTGGGTACAAACTTTATTACTTGGGCTTCTGTAAAGAAATTGAATGATGGCAAGGAGTGTTGAAGGTAGGGCTGTCCATATGGTGTGTGACTGCTGGGTTTTTAGGTCTTCTTTGGGCTAGGTTTATAAACACATATGCATATGCACATTCTACAATATACTTCACAAAAGACCTTTGCAAAATGCACACTTGCATTAGAAAGGAATATAACTAGGTTTTTTTGTTGATATAAATGTGGGTTTCAGTTCTGAAAACTTAGCAAGTATTGCTGATTTATGTGATAGTGAAATTTCCATTTTAAAACTGAAGTCACTCAGTGACTGAGAATCTGCATAAGCTGATCATGGCGTTTGGCACTGGAAAGTCAGCATCTGTCAACACTTATCAAATATTCCTAAGCAGCAGTTCATTCCAGTATGATACAGTCTCCTCCTGTTTTTGGAAGGAGAAGCTGCTGCAGTGAATGTGCAATGCCAGCCAGTGAGCTAGCAATCTGTGGACTTAATTTACAGGAGAGATAGTGTTGGCTTGCAGGGGTGGTTGCTCTTAGTGTTTTTTTGTTTGGTTTCTTTCCCAGTTGGGGAAAGGAGGGAAAAGTGAATACTGAGCACATTCTTCTTGCATTGTTTCTGGTGTTTTTCTGAATAGGTGAGTGGTAGAGGTTAGTAGTTTTCTTCTTTTCTCCATATAGGGAGAAAAGAAAATATTTTCTTTTTTAGTTTCTGTGTTGTTTTTTTCTATACAAAAATAATTTCTTTTAAATTTATAAATAAAGTCTCAAAGTTCTTCATAAAGTATGATAAATTTATGAACTTCTGATTAGCTCCAACAATGAGGTAATGCCACTTTTTCTTTCTTTCTTCCACTCTCAACAGCTTTCCTCTTTTAAATGTGGCTTCTTAATTTAAAGTTCAAATCTTAGAGCCTAAAAGAGAAAGTGTGTGTGTGTGTGTTGCTGTGCTGGTTTTGTCTGGGATAGTTACTTTTTTTCACAGTAGCTAGCATGGGGCTGTGTTTTGGTTTTGTGCTGAAAACAGTGTTGATAACACAGGGATGTTTTTGTTACTGCTGAGAAGTGCTTACACAGAGTCAGGGTCTTTTCTGCTTCTCACCTCACCCCACCCCACCAGTGAGTAGGTTGGTGGTGCACAAATAGTTGGGAGGGGACACAGCTGGGACAGGTATATTCTGTACCACATGATGTCATGCTCAGCATATAAAGCTGGGGGGAAGAAAAAGGAAGGGCAGGACGTTTGGAGTGATGGCATTTGTCTTCCCAAGTAACTGTTAGGTGTGATGGAACCCTGCTTTCCTAGAGATGGATGAACACCTGCCTGCTGATGGGAAGTAGTGAATGAATTCTTTGTTTTGCTTTGCTTGTGTGCGTGGCTTTTGCTTTACCTGTTAAACTGTCTTTATCTCAGCCCACAAGTTTTCTCACTTTGACCTTCCTGATTCTGTCCCCCATCCTGCTGCAGGGGAGTGAGCGAGCAGCTGTGTGGAGCTTAGCTGCCAGCTGGGGTTAAACCATGACAGTTGCTCACAAATATTTGTGAAAGTTCATGTGAATTAGTTAGTATTTAACTTGGTTTTCTTTATTTTTGCTTTTTATTTTAAAATCAGCCAACAGAAAGCTATGAATACTTGTTAGGGTGTCAGTTGTGCTTTTAATGTTCCATGCATGCCTCTTCACCCTTTGTTTTTTTCTACATAGTTTCAAGGTACCAAACCCAAAAATTCATTTCCTTTTCTGTTCACGTTAATAAAAATCAGAAAAGAGACATTCATTTTCAGGGCAGAAGGAATGATCAGGTCTCCTGCATCTGTGTATGGGAGTGTTTGTTTTTAATTTAAACTGAAATTAAGTAGCCAATTGGTTTTGGTCCTGTGTAGTTTAGGCCCAGCCAGCAACTAAGCACCATGTGGCCACTCGCTCATTTCTCCTCCCCACCTTGGTGGGATGGGGAGGAGAATTGGGAGAAAAATGTAAAAAACCCATGGGCTGAAATAAGGACAGTTTAATAGGACAACACAAGGAGAGAAGAAATAATAATAACAATAATACTAATAAAAGAATATACAAAGCAAGTGATGCACAGTGCAATTGCTGACCACCTGGAACCTGACGCCCAGCCTGTTGCGGAGATGCAATCTTCCTCACCTGCCACCCCAGTTTATATACTGAGCATGACATCATATGGTAACGAATATTCCCTTGGTAATTCGGGTCAGCTATCCTGGATGTGCCCCCTCCCAGCTTCATGTGAAAATTAACTCTATCCCAGCTGAACCCAGGACAGTCCTCAACCTGGGATTTACACAATGGCTGTGATGGTGGCCAGTCTTGGAAATTCTTTCTGACAATAATTTTTCAAAAACCAGTTGACTTCTTTTAATACAAAAATAATACAAAAAATCTTTTTCCTCTTCCTCACTTCTGTTTTTACATACTGGGACAGGGAAGGGGGGAATTGCCGGACTACAAATTCCCTGAGTTATTCCTCCTCTGTCTGTGAGCAAGAGGCCCCATAGAAGAAACAAGGTGAAACAAACTCTGGGGTTGGATGAGAGTGTATAGATTGGAGACAGGATGAGAGAGCATGTGGTGGGGGAGACTGGGAGCTAGCCTCTTAAATTTTTAGCAACTCATAAATTTTACTGTGCTCTCCAGTAGCAGGACTCTGCCTTCAACCCCTTCTCCAGTACCTCATTTCATTAATGTGGTAATTTCTAAGCATGTACACAAGTGCTCCCCTTGTCACTAGTGACTGTCAAACTGTTGTCATATAGACAATACTGATAATACCATGTAACAAGTGCAATTTCATTGTCCAGTTGCTCCGACTACTCCGGTATGTGAGGTACCCAGCTCTGCAATGACAGGAACAGTGGTGGAACTGAGCTGTAAGGAGAGTGAGGGATCTCCTCCATCTGAGTACCAGTGGTACAAGAACGGTGTTGCATTACTGGAAAAGACAGGAACAAGCAGTGCTAGAGCAGCAAACATAACTTACACTATGAATAAAAAGTCTGGCACTCTGGTAAGTGTAATAACCAACTCAATCATAACCAGCTATTAAGAAGATGAAATTTACTGTTTAGTACAATGATGCACAGGTGTCTTAATCCAGAAATGCACAAGGTCTTTGTTGGAGATCAATGTCATGCTGAAATATGTGCTAACAGACATAGAAGGTGGTTTGTGCCTGAAACCAATGACAAACCATAGACACCGAGTGATACAAATTGGGTGAGTTGCAAGGATGCAGTAATGATAAGTGAGCAGAATCTAGAAAATACACGACAAATTTCACCTTGTCAGTTAGCTAACTAGTGCCAGGTGAGAATGATCTCTCAGTATTATCAACAGAGTTATATTTGATAGCACCTTAAAATCTGAAATAGCAACTTCACACACTTAAGTGGGAGTGCAGCACTAAGGGCAGTCCAGAATCTGTGCAATCCACTAGCATTTACAAGTTCCAGTCCAGTACTTGTGAAGTTAGTGGAAATGAGTCAGGGCTGTAAGTAAGCTTAGTCGTTTTTTGGTTTAGTTGTAGTTTGTTTTGTGGGCTGTTTTTTTTCCCTCAGAAGTGGCTGTCTCTTTCTCATCCCTCCCCCATTAGCTGATCCTTCTAAAAAAATTGATACGTACTTCTTACGATGCATTGTCAAATGAGGTATTTCAGAAGTAAAGAGTTGTTCTAGGAACACCCTACTCTTATGCATGATCAAATGTGAAAACTGAAATGTGACTAAGCATTCAGAGGTGCTGTGGATCTTTCAGCACTGTGAAAATTAGGTGGACTATTCAAAATGACCAATCACTTCTGAAAATCTTAGTTTTAAAGTATGGGATATATTAAAGGGAAAAAAGTTAACAAGTCTAATGATTAAAAAAAATACAGAGAAACACTGGAGTTGACATGAGGTCAGTCTCTGTCCATCTCTTGCTTCCTCATTTTCATTTTTACAGTGATAGCATTTGATAAATAGTGCAGTTTACCATTTCTCCATTGGAAGAAGAGAGAAAGTGCCATTTCTCTGGGTGGGGAGGGAAATGCACAAGCTTTCTGTGGGAAATATTTTTTGTAGTACATGGGGGTTTTTTATTGGTTTTGTTGTTGATTTTTTGGTAAAATGAACAAAATGTTCTGATTTCAGGGATTCTGAAATTAGAACAAGTCTAAGAAAATGCATTTTATTGGAAATTACTGATCCACTTGAAAAAGAATCTCCTTGTAGATACACTTCTTCTAGTTAAAATGTCCACCTAATAGATCCTCTTAGACCAGAAGCTGAAGTTAAGGACCAGGGAATGTGACTAGGGAGCTGAATTATGAGGTCGAACTGGACCAGAATGTCTCACTTGCTTTCAGTGTTGTTTTTTGTTGTTTGAAAAACCAACTAAACAAAAAAACCCTATTGACATGTCAAAATGTCTATCCTACAGGAAATTCTGGGTGTTTTTCCTATTCTGATAATGGTTTTGGACTCTTTCTTAACAGCTATTTAACACAGTTACAAAGAATGACACTGGAGAGTATTTCTGTGAAGCCTCCAATGGGATTGGATTATCTCAGAAATGCTCAGTGAAGCGAATGCAAGTTGGTAAGTGTCAAAGAAAATAGGTGCGGAAAACAGACTTGCAATAGAAGCTAAGACCAGATTGAATTATATCTTTGTTTGATTATGGCATTTTGGAGGAGGAATAATAATAATGAGTTCCTTATATGTAGTTGCTGTGGCTACTTAAAGCATTCCTTTCTTACAGCACAAACATGACTCACTGCATTTCACAGAAAAGCAGCTAGTTTAGTACCTTAAAATTATTGCAGTAGCCAGCCTTTAAATTGCTAAACACTGAACTTCACAGAACAGCATTATCCATATGAAAGCCTTAATATTTCAGAATGCTTTTGTGGAAGGTGTACAGGATAATGCACCAGTCTACTGGGTTATTTTTTTTTTATGAAAAGCCTCCCTTTTGAGATGCATTCATGTGAGATCTTAATGTAACAGATCAGAAATTTAACTGAATGACTCACTTATTTATACTTGCCAGAGTAACACTGAAGAAGGCAGTGTATCTTAAAAAAAATACTGCTGCCTGTTTCTTTTCTACTTGCACAGCGTAGGTGAAGTGTAACATTGGTTAGCTAATAAAGAACTTAGCAAAGGCTGGAGGGGCAGTCTGTAATAACAACCCAAAATGTATGAATGTTCTTGCAAAATACAAAACTAGCTCTGGCAGATGTGATAGGAAAGCAGATGGTAACAAATCCTAACAAAATCTGCACAGAAGTTCATGTCCAAGTATTCCACAAAGCAATTGTCTGGTGCTTTCTTATATATATCTCTTGGTGATTATATCAGGAAATGGGCATGGGTCATTCACCTTCGAAGTAAAAATGGCTAGAAGTTTTGGTAGCCCCATGTAGAGTTTAACTTTAGACATCTGGGCTAAAATATTTATTGGCCTTTATTGTGTTGAATTACAAAAGCCTGGCTGTTAAAAAATAAAAAATCATTGAATTTTAAATAACTCACCTGAAGAGTTCTTCAGGACTGGAACTTGACATTGCCATCAGCTGTTTCAGTTATTTTAGGCAAAATAATTATATGAAAACACCTGTTTTAAGACTTCTAAAGATTTCGAGATGTTTTCCCTTAGAGAGATAGGACTCGAGTAATACTTATTGGGGATAGGTATGAGTATGTATCCCTTGATCCCTACTATTCTTCCCTTACTTTTGACTAAGCAGTTGAAGCATGTCAAGCACTCCTGTTAATGTGGCTGTGATACAGTAGTGGTTTTGGACTGCTTATCTACATCTAAGTGTTACTAATTAACTTACGCAGCTTGGGCCAAAGACCCCCTATAGATACAAAAGGTGCCTGTAGTAATTAGGGAAAAAATCCAGCCAATAGAAATTTTTACAACTTACAACATTGGACTTATGTTTTGTAATTACAGATGACCTTAATGTAAGCGGTATAATTGCTGCTGTAGTATTTGTGGCTCTGGTAATGGCATTGTGTGGCCTTGGAGTATTTTATGCCCAAAAAAAGGGCTACTTTACAAGTAAGTAAAATAACATCACTCCTTCCTTGTGTCAGAAAAATGTCTGTACTTCTGCTGACTGTAACATGTTCTCCTTTTCAAGAAGTCTCTAACTCCATCATACTAAAGCTAAAGAGCATTACAACAGAAATTTTTCTGTGCAGACATTTTTATTCTGCCAACTTCTACTACAAAAGATAGTACACAAGTATGACAGGGAGATGTTTGTGCAGTTGCATGAGGCTACCAAACAGCAGTCTAGGGAAAGCAGCGAGCTGAACCCTGGTTCTGGAGCCTCTCTGCTCTCGTTTTGAGAGGGAATGGCAAAGAAAGGCAACATAAAAACAAGCCGTGCAAGTTCACTTTTAGTCTAAAAGGTCTGCGTGGTAGAGTTCTGATGGAGAAACTACATGAACTGGCTCCCTCTTCTGGGTCGTGGCGAAAGTGCACGTGAGAATGCTTTTAAGGATCGCTGCGAAAGGCTTGACACCAAGCAATCCTATCCATAACTATTACATTAACGCCTTGTAGAGTTCAGCACAGCAAGAAGCTATGCTTGTCGGGGTCTGAGAAGGTCTGCTGCCTGAAAGTAACAGGCTAACAGAGCTGCTGTTAGAGTTCGTGTTCACTTGGAAGTTCATTTACCTTTGAAAGCAACCTAATCTTTTTTCTGTTTAAATTCACTACACCACAAAGAGACATTTAGTTTGGAAACTCCTTCTAGAAACTGAAGAGCTGAATAAGCTATGAATAACTATTTCAAAGAACTTTAAATCAGCTAAGGAAACTGTTCTTGTGCTAATTCTTTTCTTTCTTTTTTTTCCTTTTTCAGAGCAAAGCTCTTCCCAGTAAGTATTTTGATGCTAGTACACAAATCACTGCAAACTTCATTCACACTTCCGATGATTTAGTAACTATGATGATTGTTTAAGGCCTTTCCCACTCGATTCTTGTACAGTGGCTTTTCTGAACACCGACATAAACCTGATCCTACATACCAGCTGGTTCCCTTATTAGAACCATCATGCTGTTCAGAAAATGAATTAAGCATTATTACTGTGATAAATGTGCAGACATGTATCTTTTTATAGTTATGGTTTACACCCCTAACTTGGCTACAGGCATGCATTTGTCTCTTCTTCAAACTACACAAAAGATGATCAGAACCAAACTGAACTGCCTTCATATCCATGTCTACAGATTATTTCAGGAAATGTTTTATAAAAATATGACTGGTGGAAACTTTCTGAGGGTGTCTGGTCTACTCCTTTGATAGGGATTTATTTCATGCACTTAAATTTCTTGGCAGCAAGTCAGAATTCCTCAAGCTAATTTAGTGCTCCCCCACAAGGCTAAAATAGTATGCTTCATTGGAGGCTGGCCTCCAATTATTTTTTTCTTTTAGAAGTTTATCTTACCACTTATAGGTAATAGCAGGTAAAAAAAAAAAGAGAGTAATGTCCTAAAGAGAAAAGTAAATATTACTTTGAAATACTGTGTGATTTATACTGGCCATGAAGTAGACAAATAGAGTAACTGGAAGACGTGAAAAGACAAGCTAGGGAAAGTAATCTGACAGTGGTTCATGAGATAATGACAGCTATCTAAAAGCATTCAATGGATTTATTATTGTAACTTTTTTTCTAAGAGGCGAAAAAACCCTAAGGATTGCTGGAAATCTTGAAAAATGCATTCATAAATAAGGTTCTCAAAGGGGTTAAAACTAACACCAGAAAAGTCACTATTTACCCTATGTTGCTTTCCTGTTAACAGAAAGACCAACTATCAATCTACGAGTGAAAAGGCAAGTATTTTGCATTCATTAGTGTTTAAGAAGTTTTATAAGACTTCAAAATTGCTTAGATCTGTGATGTTTTTGCACACACACAGCCCCCCACATCTGCCAAACCATACATGGCACCAATACCCAGAAATACCTTATTTCTGTTTGCATTTATAGCTTCCTACTACTCAAGTCTCAAGTGCCATGCAACTACAGCACCTTGCTCTGTATTTTTTCTTTACCACACTAACCAGATTTTTACCTGGTTGCTTTTAACCTACTTCTTTCTACACTTCTCTGTTCCATTAGCTTCTTTCATTCTTTTTCTTCGCCATTTTCATGGTGAAGATTATTTTTCCTCTTACCAGATAAACTAAAGAGGCAACACCCTTACACTATTTGGCAATATCACCTCTATACTGTCTACTTAATGATGCCATTTCCTGTAAAGACTTCTACTCTGCCTTGCTTGTACATATCAGTTAACCAAGGAAACAAATTCAGACGCAGTCCAAGGCAGCAGTAAGAGAAAGATTGGGCCTTAATTCCTCTAAGATTAATATGGGTCAAAAGGCTTGAATAAGTATGGAAGCTAAACTAGTACTTTTTTGCCCTTTCCTCAGAGAGAGGGCTCAAGGGCTTTAACAGGCACATACATTGCTCCAGCTTTTCATATAGGAGCTCCAACTAAAGCTTCAGCTAGCAGCAACTTAATTTCACTATCTACAGTTTAAGGCTACATTAGTAGCCTGAAAAGTTCACTGAATGCTACCCGTTTCTTTAATCAGAACATAATAAAGAGCATAAGCTTATTCCTTCACCTAGCAGGTATGTAAGAAACTTACTGAGGCCAACTACCTGGTTGCTCTGAGTGAGAAGGAACAAACTTTGAAGAGCTGCGTTACCTGTTTGTCAATGCACTTACAAATCAGATGCTCAACAGAGCTGTTTGATACTAGTCTTTTTTAATATGTTATTAATCCTATTCTGAGTAGCATCCATTCTGCAGGCTTACCTGTCCAGAAAAGAGTAAACATTAATTAACAGTGCTTCAGGCATGCTTGTTTTCACTCTCCATGTCTTAGTTTCTTCTGAAATGTACACTACTTGTTAATCTGGTTAAAATTTTTGAACCATTACTTACATAACCCTGTGTGCTTCATTTAGGATTTCAAGCATACCAAGTCCTTTGTTATTTAGAAGATTTCAGCCTCTGTGAGGGACATCAAATGACTACTTGTTATACAAAAGTATCAAAGGGACCTTTTGACCTCTATTCTGTAAATATTGTTTCCACGTACTACATGCTGAAAATAGAAACTGCGAAAGTTTAGATCTAGCTGACCTAACTGTCTGTGATTGCTTTTTAAAAAAAAAAAGCCCAAAAAAACTTAAAAGTAGAACTAAATTAAATATACAAGTCAACTTGTGTGAAGACTTCTCATTTTGTTCATGTATACATGCAGCAATACAGGATTCACTCTTACAGCTTGGAACAATCTATTCAAATAACTTTCATAGATGACCTTGCTACCACTACTTCTACTACTTAGGTCTCCACCATTGTCAAGGACTCAAACTCTCCTGCGATTCTGACTTAATACCTTGGCATTGTGTTAGATTTGCTAAAGCCATCTATAAGTGCATAAGTAGTTGTGCACACTCTAAACTCACTATCCTGACAGAATAAAGCTTCCTGTAATTGAGGTGTATGCAGTGTTTTATTATGTAATATAAAATGCCTACAGATTCTCTTCCACAAGTCTCTCCCTCTCACTTGCTGTAGACTGCCTATGCAATTTCATTCTGAAGAAAAATCATGCCAGTACAACTCAAGCTGTAGTATTTGAACCATAACTGTTGAAGTGTCACAAATAAATAGTTCCTCAGAACCTGAAGTGTTTGCATCAATAGTTCAGTTACTGAAATTTAAATCTCACAACCTCATTAACAGGTTTCAGTCATTTCTGCAAGAGTAACACTTCATCACCTGCATGTTCACCGATGCAGTGTAAAGTTTGTACATATGTGCCTATGCTTTTGGCTGTGCAGGTCTAGCACTACTATAGGGCTTTGCTACAGATTTAGGGTTCATGGTTTTGTTTTGTTTTTTTTTTTCTTTTTTCTTTTTTACAGAAGCTTTTTGCATGTGACAAACTCAGAAAAACAAGTAGCGCCTTCTTGGTGTATCATTACCAGTGTTACAACTTCTCAGCACTAAAATGTAGCTTGGCAAAGGAATTTTGCAGTTAACATTGAAAAACACTACTCAGATGCCTCAGTCACTTAAAGAGTTGACAATCATAGCTAACTATGCTCACCATACAGTTAAAAACTTATTCACACTTCTGAAATCAAACTGAAACACTGCATTTATTAAGTTACAACTGATGCCATGTTCAGCACCTCCGTTGATGTACACTGCTGTCTGGTGTACAACCTGCAGAGATCACTTTGGAGTCTCCTCAAATTTGGGCTCTAAAGGAGGAAGGGAAGAGAGAGAAAAGTCATATTAATATCTTTTTATTCCAGCCTTGAGCACCAAAATTCATCTGTTTTCAAAGAAAACTAAACATTAAGTTGGAAAGCTAAAGCAAGCTCTTGTACATTGCAGTCTACAACACTTTGTTTGTATTGGGATATGATTGGATGTGGGCAGCACTAAAGAATAAACTATGCTGGAGACAAGTCTTTTCTGCTTTAAACTTTATGCATAACATCCCTAAGAGAGTAACATTCTGCCAAAACAGCTTTCAGCAACACCTGGGATAGGGGAGAAGCCAGCAGAGAAAGTGAAGATGTCAACCAGAACATTACTGGACACGACACTGTATTTCCAACACAGCTCTGATATAAGAACAAGTAACCAAGCTCTTCTTTCCTCTTGATTAGTGCCTTATAGCTGATTAACAGAATGGACTGCACAATTTCAACTCCACTTAGCAGGTGCTCTCCACATACAAACACTGAGGAAGGAGTTCTTGATGTCAAAAGTACAAACTCAGAAGCGTTAGGGCTTTTGACAGGCGGGCTGTTGATGCCCGTTTTCCTTGCTACAAAGAGTCTGAGAAGTAAGGTTCAGCTTACAGTAACCTTCACTAGGACAAAAATTTAAATTTCTACCCGTCTAGGCACTTAGTTTTGAAAATCTGTTGAAATTAATTTAAGGATAGGCAACAGTGATAAAAGAACATGGTCTCCCCCTGCTTTGTTCTGTTCCTATGGTCACACATATTTTGTTTCCTTATGAAAAAAATGCTAAATGTGTATTGTTTTACATATTACATAGAAATAAAACTAACTATGAAGAAACCACATCCCTAAATGAGGAGCGGGGAACCACCATAGATGCTACTTTACAGATGCTCTGTTTTATTTGCACCAGTAACAATCTGATACCAAATACCTTAATCCAACCGAAATACCACCAAAATTCAAAACGTTTTTAAGTGTGCTCCTAGTCTAAATTAGAATTTCCAGTTAGTCTGATCAGAATTAGAAGTCACTGACTAGGGTGGCTTGACCTTGGCTGGCTGCCAGATGCACAGCAAGCCCCGCACTCTCTTTCACACTTTCCCTTCCTCCCCCCACAGGAGGGTTGAGAACAGACACAGTGTTTTTCACTTCACCCTTTTCAAAATAGGTTTGTCACAGAGGCACCACCAGCATCACTGACTGTCTCAGCTATGTCCTGCAGTGGGTCCACTTTGGAGCTGGATGGAACTGGCTCTGTCCAATGTGTGGACAGCCCCTGGCCTCTCCTGATAAGAGGCCACTCCTGCAGCCCCCCTCCCCCACTACCAAAACCTTGCCACATAAACCAAATACACTGGCACGGTGGAAAGATTGCTGAATCCCAGCCACCAGCTGCTTACAGCTTATAAGAAAGACACCAGCTGCTTACCCTCACAAAACCAATCTTTACCTAAAACTGCTCGTAAGCAATGAAGACTGAGCTGTACTTACATAAGTAAGCAAAAGAAACAAAGTACTATAGAAATGAGCCTGTCTGTAAAAAAATTAAGTTGCCGTTATTTCTTAAGGCAGACAGAGTCGGTGCAGTTTCTTTGTGCTCCTGATAAACCATTCGTCACAAGCATTCTTCTTGGCATAACCAATCTGGATAATATGAAAACATGCTAACACAAACAGAAGTCATATCCAAATAACTGAAGAAAAAGGTTTAATATAATTTAGTCACAAACTAATCATCAGTAACAAAGTTAAGTTCTACGTTCATTTTCTGAAATCACTGACTTCCCAGGTGAGCTTACAAAAATATACAAATTGTAGTTTGGATGACATAGACAACTGGTTTTCAAATTAAGAATCTGCTGACCTCTTTGGGGGGATGAGAAAAAAATACAAGGATAGGGCCTGTGCTATTTCTTTAGGGTCTGTGAAGGATAATTAAGATAGCCTGATCTGACTGCCCATTTTGTTAAGCGTCGGTGTAAGCGAGTCCACATCTCTTCTGGAAAAGGCAAATAATAAAAAAAAAAAAAAAGAGTTGGAAAGAATCAAGATGTGAATGGCGCAATAGTAAGGAGATTCACTGAGGGCATCTTGCATGATATTAATGATCCAAATAATAACTAAATGAGAATTAAGAAAACTGGTCAGTGAATATGTCTTTACTTGCAATTACAAATTCATTAAGATTGTTAACTCACCCTCAAATTTAAATTCTGGAAACTTGGTTAGATCTCCCTCACCATAAGCTCGCTGAAGTCTAGCAAGTGATTCATTCATGTCTTTCTGAAATTCAGGGCCTACATCAACAGGCCCTCCAGCTTGCCTAAAAACATTAAAAGTTCTGATTAACAGTTGAGTTCTGAAATTTCATGTGGAAGTTCTACATTTTCATGGCCATTTATGAATTAAAAACCTCTCTGACAACCAACTAAATCAAACCATTTAAAATATTTCTAAAAGTCATGATATGACACACCTTAAGGCCTACTTACCTTACACATAAACGAGGTTCTCAGTCTTTCTACTACCAATGATGAAAATCCAAGCTACAGAGGTAGCCTTTTGAGACAAAACTACACTGAACATCCAGGCTTTCAGGGCTCTTAGTTTCACTTGTTCCAGCTGTGATTTCCTAACAAAATTTAATTTGTACCTCTGCTATTTCTGAATTAATGATCTTGGTTAGTAAAGCTTAACTGCTGTTGCAAAAAGAATGTGTTTTGAATAGTGAACAAGCAAAAAAAAAACCCCAAGAGACAGGGCACCTTGCACTCATAGATTCAGACAGGAATTTCTTGGGATACAAATATAAAATAACAACTCTTTCAATTACCAATGCTCAGTTGTACGAACACAGACATCACTTATTGATTGGTAAAGCCACCAAAAATACACTTCCCTACACAGGCTAGTTTGTAGGTGTGTAAACACACATCTCCCTGCAGTAGAACTAAGAAGTGGCTTATTTCCTTCCTAAGAATAAATTACACAGAATTACTACATTCTTAGTTTCCTCTTAAGTAGTTCATTCAAACATCACAAGAATCCAAGATTACATTTGAATGAACTGCTTGTTAACTTTAGATGTTTAATGAATCAGCTCACAGTTCCATTAATTCTCAATTGCTTTTGGAGGCTATTTCCATTCAGCTTCTGGAAACAAGTCTGAAGACTAGCTGTTTTCCCCAGACAAAAAAAAAGAGGGCTTTTTTTTTTTTATTTACAGAGCACACAGATGGATAAATATTAACATACTGGTATGTTCATGTAGTGTGCAAAAAAACTTAATTGAGTGCCTTAACTCTCCAAGAAGAATGACATCAGCTTTACTTCTTTATTTTTTTAAGGGGAGAAAAATTGACATTTTCTGTCAGGTCACAAGTGAGAAAGCTTGTTCTTGCACACACTATCAATAAGTGTTGCAGGAAAGCATACTGTAAGTATTTAGAGTCCAACCTACAGAGCTAGCATATTTTAGCATTGGTCAAAGTCAGCGTTTTTTCCCTCTTTTGCCATCAGCCTTACAATAATTTCCTTTACTTACTTGCTCTTTGTGTTGTATTCTCTGATCTTGTCCACGAAGAGCTTCTGAACTGGATCGAGCTCTTTTGTCTTATTAAAGACAACAGCAGAAAGCCCTATGTTTCTGCGCAAGTGAATGGAAACAGCAGAGCGAAAAATGGAAGAAAGTCGCAGAATCTGGTGCAGAATCATTGTGACACTAATGTTTTAGCTAAAAAAAAAAAAAAAAAAAGCCAAACCAGAAACACAGAACTAGTTAGATCTTTCCGCAAGGTAAACGCATAAAGAAGCAAAAGGATTTAGCTCGGAGATGAGCTTTAACCCAGGATGCAATCCGGGACGGAGACTCAAGCAGCCGCCGAACCCGGAGAGCCCCGCGCCACCGGGTCCGCTGCTACCCCTCAATTCCACACCGCGGCCGACTTCGCTCTCACCGCCACCGAGACGGTCAGGGCAGGGCACTTCGGCTTTTGCCTTGTTTAAAGAAAAAGTAACAATTCTAACCCAGCAGCAGCACCGGCCGCCGGCCCCACCGCTCCCCCGCTCTCTGTCTCCAGCTCACCCGCCCCGGGAGCCCCCCGCCGGCAGCGGGGCCGGGAGCCGCCGTCAGCCCCACGCTCCGGATGCCCCACCACCACAAACCGACGGAGGAGGAGCCGCCGGCACCCGCGGGGACCGCGGAACGAAAGGCACGGGACCGCCGTGGGACCGTCCCGGCCCGGCTCCGGTCACCTTGGGGGAAGAGACAACGCCGCCACCGCCGCTCCGGGTCCGCCCCGCCTCCCCCCCCCCTCCGCGCAATGCACGCCGGGAAGCCGCTGTAGCCGCGCACAACGGCGTCCACGGGGCGTCCCCGGCACGCGACCCACGCACCGCAGGGCTCCGCTCGGCTGCCAGATACGGGGGGAGGCGGGGGAGGAGCACGGAAAAAGCCGCCCGCCAACCTTCACCGCCGGAAGGAGGTGATAGGCTTCCGGGTGAGGGGAAACTGTGGAGTGTGGCCGGCGCCGCCGGCCCCGCCCCCGCCCGCGGATTGGCGGCGCGCGGGGGCCGCCGGGAGCTGTAGTTCCTGCACCGCGTGGGGGGTTGACGGTGTCGGCGCGCCCTCCCCGCCTGGGCCCGCGCTGGGCCGCGCTGCCCAATCCCGAACGCGCGACGGCCTCCTCAGGGCGGCGGCGGCGGGACCCGGACCCGGACCCGGACCCGGTCC
>JANZLQ010000061.1:269932-292660 GCA_026212715.1 Elanus axillaris
CATCCCACTTGGGGGGGGGGGGGGGGGGTTGGTGAGTGAGCAGCTGCATGGTGTTTAGTTGCTGGCTGGGGTTAAACCATGACAAGGTGAAGCAACATCTTTTCTGGGCCTATTTTCTTCCTCACACTAATTATATTCATGCACAAACAAATTGTCCTTTCATCTCTCATTTAAAGAGGCAGTAATATGAGAGAGTAAAGACAGTAAATAAATTGAAATCTCAAATTTCTTCTGGGACAAGAGACAAAAATCTTCTGCTCATATCTATAGCAGCGTTAATAAAATTAAGTTCTGAGCTTTTTTTAAACGTAGAGGTTTATTACAAACACTTACATAACCTCTGTCTACTCTCGATGTACAGTAGGCATAACAAAATTATTTTCAATGTACTTTCTACATTATTTCACCATGGATTGTTAAAGATGTTTTACTTGCTATTGCTGTAAATATATGGCCAGTCATAATTAGAACAGGAGATGTGAACCACACACTGATGTTCTCTGGAGTTGCATGAGAAAGATTGTTGGTTTATAGGATAACCATAACCCAGTATCAGCTCACTTCTTTCAAGTTAGAAAAGTTAAAATGCTTCATTTTATCACACCCTGCAATATATATGCTAAGTGTAAATATAGCAAAGTTGAAAATTGCTAAAGTATTAGCATATATGCAAAACACCTTTAATCAGAACCATGCAGAGTGGAACTTCCAAAACAACATGTTTCCACAGCATTTTATGAAAACTGATATTGCTATTTGTACTCAACTAACTTCCAAAAATAAAAACAGGCCTGCATCAACAGTGTTGAGAAATAAAAGTTATATAGTATCAGGACATAAAATTCTGGTCAATCCTGCCAATTTTATCTGTACTAGGAGGACAATAAAACTTAAAAAAAAGGTAGAATGAAAAATGAGAATGGCTTTTATTTAACTAATCTAAGAATTAATTAAAATAAAGATTTGCTGTCAGCTGTGAGCATCAACAAACAAACACAACATTATTCTAATAATGGCTTATTACATTATTTTTCTGCTAGAATGCAATATTGATTGGAAATCCTTGGGATGGAACAAATTGAATATTTGAGTAAATGTAACGACTGTTTACTTACAAACGCAGATACTTATTGTTTAATTTGAAATGAGTCTATAGGCAAGATCTAGATGATGGCAAAGAGGGCCCAGCACAACCACAGGTCTAAGCGGTTAGACCTGTGATTAGTTAATCCCAGGCAGTTTTCCACTGTGCAAAGGTGTGACTTGGTCCGGCCTGTCCCAAAACATGCCACCTGAACCCATGTTCTACAGAGTGCTGTTTTAGTTGATCACTCAGCCCCACATTGCTAAGTCTGCTGAAAAGCAGTGCGGGCATCCAGGGCACAGCATCACCTCCCCATGGTACCTGGCCCTCATCATGCTCCTTCCTGGGATCCCCCTTGGCGGGGGGGGGCTCAGCCCGAGGCTCCTTCCATTCCACAGTGCCCAGGCAGCCGAGCACAGAGACCAAAGCAGGCCCAGACCTTGCTCTTTGCTTGCAAGACTACCTCTAGTGTCATGTACTTAATGAGCAATTCACAAACACCTTGCTACGCACAAATGCTGATCCACCAAGAACTGCGATGATGCCAAGCTGATATCAAAGAAACATAGAGCAATAATGACAATATCCAGAGAAATTAGTTACCCTCCATTTGTGGCTATTGAATCCACTCCACCTTGGACTTAAAATTCTGGATTCCACAGCTACAACTTAATCGGCACTGAGGTCTCTGGGGTATAAGCTTTTGATTATCCTAATTCAACAAACACTTTCCAACCAGCTTGCTGAAAAAAAAAAAATTCTAAAAAACCCACACTCACAGCAAAGGAAAAAATTCCACTTCTTCGTATGCAACATGACACATTTCAGTCCTGACCCTGGAGAACTGTCCCTTGCCACAACCGCACGATTAGGTCTACATGTCTGCTTTGATCAGTATTACTAACAGCACAGAACAGCCTTCCTGCTTCTAGCGGGGAGCTGCCTCCAGGTCTTAAAACAGTCAGTGCACATATTTAAATTAGAAACAATAGCACACACATGCTCTATAAATAATTTTCAGTGTGTCAGCAACATGCAGAAAGCTCAGGAGGCAGCTAAAGCCTCTCATAGTGCCCATGTTCAAATCATTCCTGCTTTCTTAGGTTTTAATTTCTCTATTATTTATACTGATTTAAAATTTACTAATATTACCAAGCCTGACTGCAGACTTTTAATTTAAAATAAGTACCTGCAAGGTAGAAGGGGATGGAAATTAATAGAACAATACCACAAAATACCAAATTAGCTTATTCTACGCGAGCGACACAAAAAATACACATTTTGTTTCAAACACACCACAAAGACCTTAAGACTATCTTCTTTTCAACCCAAAGCAAACAAAAAACTTTCTCCTGATTTCAACCTAGCTGTTTAAATCTGGACACCACAGCAGCACCAGAGCCCAGCTCTGAATCACTGCCCCATTGCGCTGCACGGGCAGCAAGAGGACGGTCTCTGTGCTGGCTGCTGCCACCGAGGCTGGAAGGGCTGGCGAGGACAGGCAGAGGGGCAGCAGGTCAGCCCCAGCAGCGGTCTCTGCCGGCTGGCTCCCTCCATGCTATCAGGTCTCGGTTTGCAGAGGATAACATGGCAAAGAGGAAATTTGAGGAAAGGTGTTGAGAAGAGACTATGGAAGGATGCCACAGCATCCACTTTCAAGTCATGGAAGAAAACAAACACAATCACATCCACAAAGCTTAAATTCCCTTTTGTACCTGTGGTAGCCAGGTTTACAACCAGCAGGTCTGTTGTATTACTGAGTATTTGGCCTTATAAGAACTCAAGAAAAAAGAGCAAGCAGGTTTTTAGTAGTAATTTGTCTCAATACAGGCTTTAAACCCTCAATTTATCTCTGTTGTTGCTAACAGTTAGCTTAATCTGTTGCTCTGTCTCTTTCTTACCGCTAAGAATCCCAGAAGGATAAGGAACTGATATACATAAAGAAGTAAACTTCAATTAATGCAGGCTCTTGCTAATTTTTCCAACACATAACTAAAACATTTTCACTTACTATTTTCTCATTGCTGAGCCTCTAGAGAAAATGCTTCTACATATTTATTTTTTCTGCAACTTGGTATTTATCACCCACCACGGCTGCGTCAATGCCATGAAGGTTTGCAAGCAATGCCTCTATCTTCCACCGTCCCAGAAGTAAATATTTCAATTAAAATGAGAAGCAATTTAAATATTAGCATGAGGTTTCCAAACAGATTTAAATAATGCCCCAGCTGCATGGTGCCTTATTCTTGTTTGGTTCATAATTTTAAAGGAGAACATACAATATTAACCAAACAAATACATTTCATGTTATTTCAACACACTATTAACAGGACTAACACCAAAACACACATGAAAAGCAGGGATTTTTCTGTGGAAACAACATCTGTGGCATGTTTAAGCAGAGCTATTGCACACCTTCTTACGCAGACAGGACACGCCAATAACGCCAGAGCAGCTCCCGGGGAAGGGGTGTACAGGAGGGGCTGCCAGGGACCCAGCTCCAAGGGACCCCTCTGCTTCCTCAGTACCAGTGACACTGAGCTCATCAACACTGTTCGCAAGAACCAGTGTCCTACCAACCCAGTGGCTACCATCAACAGCCAAGAGATCATCTGACACGGCATGTGCAGTAACAGCTGTCCCCCAAGACAGCTTAATTTCTAAGCACTAATTATTTTTTAACAAAGTCATTGAAAGGTTTGTTATGCTGCCCTAGTGAATCTGAGCCCTTGCTCTGGCTGAAAGCTTTCCCAGAGCTGAGCACCAAAGAAGTAATAAAGTTTTACTTACAGAGCCAAGCAGAGACCTGACAAACCCGCAAGAGCCAGCAGTCCTTCTGCAGTGTTCTGCATTTCCCACTTCCTCAGGAGTTTCCTTCACCAAAGCAACCACTCTCTGTCTCAGTCCAGGCCGGCAGAGCCTCAAGGTGCAGCAAAAACACCAATACAAGCCCCTGCCTGCAGAGAGACAGAAACCAGCAGGTACTACCACAGCAGTCCACCAGCAGCAGTAAAATGACTCACTGGGCCACACATTATCCTCTACCCCACCAATGCTGCACCCTCACGGCACCTGAGGGCCAGCCCAGCCCCTCGGCAGCAGGACATAGTTAGCACCTTGTTTAGGAGAAGACCTGCCCTACCTGTGAAGACCACTGGTCTTATTCTCACCTCTGAAAAACAGCTGGTGTACCAGCAGACAGGTGAAGCATTTCTAAAGTAAGTCAGTCCTGACAGGGAAGGACTACTACAATGACTGATTAAAGGCAGGAGTGGGAACTTTTTAGCACCGTATTACTAAGAATAACTCCTGCTGGTACTGTGCTTTGTTAAGGCTGTATGACCCTTTTCGGAAGGATTTAACACCAAGCTTGGTCCTGAGGACTGTGGGCGCCAGGACTGGGAGTAAACCTGTGGCTACAGCAAGCTCCCCCAAACAAAGCACAGCAACCCAGTCTGTTAGCATTTCAGCAGAAAACCAAACCCTGGTCTCTCACCGTGGTCGTAGCTCAAGCACTTTTATCACTCCATTTTGTTTTCTCAGTCTATCTCCACAGCTGTGATGCGTCCAGCCAAGGGCCAAGGAGAGATGCTCTGGGAGGGGACGTGCACTGACACACAAGGGCAGGGCACATCCCAGGTGCCAGCGGGGAAGGGAGCCACGGGGTGGGGTCTGCGGGGGGAAGAGAGGGAAGGATGGCTCTGTGCCAGTGTAGGAGCTCACACGCAGCGAAAATCACCATGACCATGCTGACCTGGGGACTGAACCCAAAATACAACTTTCCATTTCAGCCTGTTTTTAACAGCAATGTAAAAAAAATAGAGCCCAGCCTCAGGAAAGAAAACATACCGATCTAGTTAATTAGGCCAACCAGAGCTTTCTCGCATTGCCTCATTTTCTTCCAAATTAAAAACAGCTTTTTGAATTTTTTCGTCACTGAACAATGTTTTCTTTCTAAGAAGTCAGTCTAGAAATATCTGCACTGCTATCTGACAAGCTTAAAGATAAGGGACCGTTCAGCCTCTTTCCGGCATCGGTACATTCTTTGCATTTCTCATTTGTGCTACTAATTCATTAATCCCCTATATCTGCGCTCCATTCAGATTTCTTCCCTCCTGTTTTCCACACAAAATAGTGCTTTCTATTTTCTGAGTCTGTTTATTGACTAAAATAAACAAGACTGTAGAAAAAAGGCCACGCTTGTCCTCTTCAGCTTCAAAAATAATCATGTTTCTTTTTATCTTGAAACCATAATTCACCGCATAGTTGAAAAAGCTGCTTTAAAGAAATTGTATTTTTCCTTTGTGAAATCTTCATTCTTACACCTCTTAATTTTTATGTCAATGTGAAAAGGGGTATGAATTATTCTCCGCATCAGTTAGCAGTTTTAGGACAATTTGTTATTTTCTTTTGGTAAGAACTGGGACCAAAGCCTGTGCAGGCGCTCGCTGCAGGAAGGGCTGTCACCACTGAAAGCTGCTGCCACAGGTGGCTGCCAGCACGCGCTGCACCTGGGAGGAGGGGGGTCTCTCATGATAAAAATCAGAGGTCTGTTTTATCTCCTTCACTTTCCCACTGAATACCAACACAGAAGCCCACAGACTGTTCACAGAGTGCGATTTACACACGCATGTAAACCTTTGCAGGATGCTCTTCATTACCAAAGTGCCCATTATTGCCCCTCTGTACAGCGCTTAGACTTGGGGTAATACTGTCAGGAGCCATCCTGTCAACACCTGAATTAAATAACTTTTAACAAAAGCCATAAATGTTTTTTAAAAGTCATGAGCATGTCTCCAGCAATCAATAAAACAAGCTTCTTGTAACCATGGAAAGACTCCAAATACAGGAGATGATCAGCCTGGATTCACTACGAGTCAGGTACAGGCACTTTGAGCATCCTGTGGTCTGCAAATAGGCTTTGGGAAGAAGCCAGAAAGCTTACAAAAGGATGACTCTATTAGTCCAAAGGCAACCCGAAGGTGCTGTATACTCCATATTCACCAAGGTACATGAAAGGGTGCAGCTAACGAGACCGTTAAAGGGTAAACGGGGCTTTTGGAAATACATTTGAAGAACACTCCTGAGAAAAAGTCTCCAGCCTGAAAGCTGCACCGAGACATTAATGGAACTAAACTAACCTAACAGCCATCAAGAGGCAACATCAAAGAAGCAACGACACAGCCTGACCTTCCTGGGACCAAAAACGGTCTCTCTGGTTTCCTCTGAATTTGATTTTAAACTAAAAGCCCGTTGTTAGCTCCCTTCGGCTTCTATAGGCTTTTTGTTCTCCAGATTCTGCATCTGGCAATTTTAAACTTTACTTGGCTTTCACCTTACATCCTAGTGCAGTTATCACAATGAATCCTAAGAGCAACTTCTGCAAAGGAGCAGTTTGATACAGAAGATGAAAGACTGCAGAACCTGGCCTGGAGTCTTGCCCCACAAGTTTATGGGAAAGAGGGACAAAACCTTCCTCACGATGCTATGCTCTTAAAGGATACCACAGAGGCTGGGATGGCTGGGGTCACTGGCTCCAACCCACCTCCCTGCCAGGGCCCAGCTTGTCAGGACAAGACCAGGAGCAACCAGAGCTGCTGGGATTCTGCAGAGCAGGAGAAATTTGCCAGACAGCTTGGCACAGCAGGGCCGAGATTCATCAAGCTGGCAGGGGTTTAGAAAGCCAGCCCCTTAACTTCACAATCAGTGAAGTAAGGGCAGTCTTTTCACATACAAAGTAAGGTTTTACGAACAGCCCTGACTGCTCTGTGGACGCTGGATGCCCCCCACGCAGTCCCTGGGACTGTGGGGGCCGTCACTGCTCCCTTCCTGCCCACTTCTGCCCTCTTCCCAGCAGTGCCCCTGGGAGCTCAGCTCCTACCAGGCAAGCACCCACAAAGGGCACCGCACAGGACAGACGACCAGGGGTAGCAGAGGGGGGTTGCTCCCCCGCATCCCCTTCAAGGGCGACAGCCCCCAGGGAGCTCCCGTCCCTGCACGGAGCAGAGGACTGACTGCGGCTCCCAAACTGGGGGGTGAGGGCATGGGGCCCACAGGGCAGCTGTTGGGGTGCACCCCGCGCTGCCCACACCCACCCTCAAGCTCTCCTTCAGGAAACTCGTGCGGAATTGCCGGTGATAGTCACCGTAATTGTCAGAGACAAGCAAGCTTTGAGGCAGAAGCGCTTCGCAAGCATTTTACTCCCAGCCCCAGTCGGGCAGTAAGAGACAGGAGAGTGTGGAGGGGAATCCCATCCCGTGCAACGTATCATTGCTTTGGCAGCTTTGGCAGCACTTTGCTTTTGCTGCAAGGAGAGCTGTCGTCTCAGCGAAACACAGGGGATCCCTGAAGGCGCAGACAGCATTAGGTCTTAATCAAAAGCCTCCGCAGGCCAAAAGGTTTTTTGGTGTTTTTTTAAAAAATCTGTCTCTCAAAGTGAATCTCAGAAACTATGGTACAGTATCACCTGCTAGGAAAGCAACTTACACAGCAACTTTCTTAACCTTTGAAATGGGACTGTTTGTTTTGGGTTTCCATCCTTTTATTGTACTTTTACTTTATGGGCTTTGTAGCAAAAGGAAGTGAAAGGGAAGGGGGGAAGGAAGCAGCTATGCTGCTGCTGAGAAGATCTCCTTAGAAAGCTGTAGTCTCCCTTGTAGTGCAGGGAGGGCTGTTATCCACGCACATTCATACCCACCGCTAAAGGTGCTGTTAAAGACAAAACTACATTTGTTATGGCAAAGATCAGGCACGTTAAAAGATAAAACTTCTGCTCCATTTCTGTGGGAAGATGACTAAGTCTGCACCACAGAGCCCTCAAAGACCCCTTTCCCCAGAAACTCCTCCTGTTATCCAGGCTATTGAATCCAAACCTCAAAAGGGACAGCAGGGCAACCTTTCAATTTGGGAGGAGACTAAAAAAATGGGTATTTAAATCATCAGCAAATGGTGCTCAAAGAACCAGATTTTAAAGAAAAAGCATGCCAGTAAGTTTGGAGAGCTTTTGTTGCTTTCAAGACCGGATAAAAAGCATCTCATTCTCTGCTCTCACCCCCACTGACTACACCTGAGTTTTGCCATAAAGTTATATGGCTCAGGAGTCAGTCATCCTGCTGTTCTAGTGCTGTCAAGGACCATTTCTTGAGCTGGTAAAAGTTAGCATCATTCTGTCGACTTCAAACAGATTTCTTTTGGTTTATCAACTGCTGAGGATCATCTCCTTCAGCCATTTCAGGGTAATAAAAAGGTTGTTTAAAAAACCCATTACAACTGATAAACAGTCCATGCAAGGAAACATTAAAAAAGATTTCTAAGTGCAAGTTGTAAGTCTGAAGAGATGCCTCAATGATATTTTTATATTGCTATTTGTGCAATAAAACAGACAAGGGAGTCATGAAGTGACTTGGTTTTGGATACACAAAAGGGCAAATAGAGGGGAAGTGCTGCAGTGAAGCAGCGTAGATTTCAGAAGATTTTCATGATAATGAGAATGGCAAGAGAAACGCAGTATCACAAGTCATTATAGTCACTACCTTTTCCAAGAGCGTCAAGCAGAAGGAAGTGGAGGACCTACATGTTGGCTCTATGTGGAACAGAAATGAGAATTAAAAAGGGTGTGTTAACTTAATTATATATGCCAGATGTCATACATAATAATGTTACGGAGGAACATACACCAAATATTCATGGAAATGACACGTTCATGTACTTTGTCCAATATCCCATCCAAACCCACCAGAGCAGTTACACCCAAATGCCAGTCACTGATCAGAGGGACAGATGGTAATTTTCATTTTGCAAGGATTAGCATATTGGCAACACCAAGGTTCAAAGACACTGTTTTCCTTGAGCTTTAGAAAAATATGCAGAATCAGTAACCTTAGATGATTTTTTCTGCTTGTGGCTTTGCACCATGCAATACCCAAGTGTCACGACCCCCACTGGACAGACAGGGAGGGGTTGTGGTGAGTTCAGAATTCCCTCGGCCTAAGTTAAGGTGAAGTGACACCAAATGATCAGCTGAACGTTTTCTTCATGGCAGAAGCAGCCTGAACTTGGGAGGCGTAACGGCAAGTGGCGGGGTCTCTCACAACAGGAATTGCCTTGAAACTACCTCAGTGAACTTGTAACCCACTGTAACCATGTACATCAAGTCAGGGAATAAGGAGATCCCTCCCACTGGGTCAGGGGGTTCAGAGCAGATCCCCTTGCTTTCCAGACTCCTTCTCAGAGAGGAGCCCAGGGGTGGCTGGATCCACTCCTGGTCCCAGACTTGGTCAGTGGTTTATGTCTGAAGGGATGAGGCCTAGGGATTATGGAAAAGGAGAGAGAAAGAGGAAAAGAAGAGAAGGATGTCAACAGCCCTGGATCCAGCCTTGGTCCCATCAGTCAGCAGAGGGGTCCAGTTCCAGTGGGCACACCTGGGTCTTCCAGTTCACATTCTTATCACCTCCTTGCCCCGCCTTTGGGCAGGCACTCAGACTCATTAGGCTAATGAGGTGTCATGCGCAGTTTGTGCTTTCAGAACCTTTGAGAAACAGGTTGGTGGGCTTGGGGGTCATTTGGGGAGTCACGTCCCCCTCCCTGCAGACAGGACCCTTGTTTGGTCTCTGACACTTTGTTTGGTCTCTGGCCCCACACAGTGAGCTGCCCCGCTCAGCCTGTCAAACGAGATGCCCACCCAGCCGGCCGCCCGGGGCTGACCAGCTGCTCTTCACCTGGAGTTCCTCATTATTCAGAACTTGCCCCACCGCAAAGTTTAAGACATGAACTCTTTCCATCTCTCACACCGAGTTACCGCAAAGCAAACAGTCCGTGTCCTGTGAGCTGAGTTTTGCATTAATTCAAAAGCTCCCCACGCTTCTGTTAAAGTCCTCCATGGATCTGTCAAGGGGTCGTGCAGGATCAGCCCACCTTGTTCCTCTGCTCTGGATGAACACAGCCCTGCTTTCCTGCTAGCAGATCTGGGCTGGGTTTGTCAGTCTGGACCAAGACATCTATAGCACAGGCACCCATCTTTCAGCCTCAGCAGCTACACACCCTTTACGGTCTGTCAAGAGCAATGGGCACCATCACTGCATGATTCCTTTGGTGCACGTTACACATCTACTTTAAGATAGCACTTACACTTCTCCAAACTTTGTATTTTGAAGTGACTATTTTTGAGAGTAAATATTTGCTGTTCCCATTCAGTTTCTAAGTTTATACTAACAAACTGCCTGAACTACTTGCCCCTTTTGGCCTGCAGTCAGATGTCACCAAGTCAGAAACTGGCAGCAGTGATAGGAGAACATCACTGAAAACATCTGGCTTTGTCCTTTTAAGAATCTGTTGTCATACAGTAAGATGCTCACAAGTGCTTAGCATTTGGTCTTGTTAAGGCCAGCTCTCGCCAAGGCACAGTGCATATCTGCACCACATAACACAGCTCTGCGTTACAGACACCAGCTTGATTGGCACCAGCCTCATCAGTAGACGCTGTACTGCTAGCCTTATATTGGAGCAGGGTTGTCAAAAGGTTGGCAAAAACAGGGCTGCTGTTTTACGAAGAAAAGCCTCAAATGATAAAAGCAAGTCCTATGAATATCCACAGGCTTCTATATAGTTTAACAACTGCCAAAACAACTCCTAGACTTCAGGAAGAAGAATTTGTAACCACCTTGAAGAAGGAAGTATCAATAATTCTGCTGGTTTAATATTCAGCACAGACAAGGTCACCCTCATATTTGTATTTTGGCCAGTCGCAGTGACGGGAGCGAGAAGGTCTTGGCACCTGAAACCATGGAACAGCTCAGCATCATTGGCTTAACAGAGACAAGTTGGGCTTTCACAAGCAACAAAACCCACCAAAGGAAGTAACCCAATATTGCAATGCTTTAGGCTGAGTGTGATGCCAGAGGATCCCTGAGTGACAGAGGCAGAAGAGGTAGCATCTGTTAAAAAGCTCCACAGAGCCCTGGGTGTCGGCACCCCCCAGGCAGCTCAAGCTGGCCAAGGTGATCCCAGGACATGCAAATTCAAAGGCTGTCAAGAGATCTTACAGTCCTGAGGCAAACAATATGCTCCACCGGACCCCGCCAAACGCAATGTTCAAGGCCAAATTGCCAGTCAATCTAGATCAGCCACGGATTTGGCAGAAGCACATGGATTTCTGGGAACCTCCTTGTACAGATGGTGCCAGAGAGACCAAGAACGCTGTCACGAAGCCACAGACCCGTTTCGGCCAGTCAAAGCCCGTTGGAGCAGCACCGACGGGTGCCCAGGCGCTCTCCGGGCAGGGCTCCCTTCCCGGACGTCCCATCCCTCCTATGTTCACTCCAAGCACGCCGCGTCATTCCCGGTCACCGCAGCTCTCCTGACCCTGACTGCTAATCCCGCACCTTGCTCTTGACGTCGTCGAGGCGGCGAGAGCCGTCCCCGTCCCCCGCCTCGCTGGGCCCAGCAGACCCCCCACCGCCCGCGGGCCCCCTCTCCGCTCCAGCCCCCGGCTCCAACGGCCGGGCCGGGCCGCCGGCCGCCCCGGGGAGGGAAATGGAGGCCGCGGCGGGGCGCGGGGAAGGACCCCTGGGGCGGCGCGGCGGGAGGGGGGCAACGTCCTGTCGCCGCGGGTGCTGCGGTCCCGGCGGGGGCGAGTCCTCTCCGCGGCGTAAAAAGGAACGTCCGCCCGTAAAAACTTAGTTTGGGTGAAAACGTAGGAGGGCACTTGGCACCTCGCGTGGCTTGCTTCCTGGTGTTTGGCCGGGTACGTGCTGCACAGCCGCTGCCCCCAGTCGGGATTTATTCTCTGAGGGTTCGTAAGGAAGGGAAGCACTTGAAAGCCGGCGTGACTCCACCCCGTTTAGCGGTCCCGCGTCTTTGTCTTAAATCCGACCTGGCTAATAACGTGAAAAAGCTGATCTGTAAAGGATAGCTTGTCCTCTTTGTTACCTAGTTTGTATTAGTATTTACGATTTGAGTAATAGTAGGGGTAGTTAGTACCAGAAGCTCCACGAACACCGCAGCTTCTCTGGAATTGTGATTTGGCTTCAGTACCAGCGGGTAAAGCATACGGGCTCCAGGAGTTACCACCACTTTACAGTTACCTGGCAGGATAACAAACGCTAACTCTACTAGCACCATTTGTGTCCATATCGTGTTGGGCTTGTTACTTGTGTTCTAGGGGAAAGAAAAGATAGACCTTAATAGAGCAATGGGACTTCTCCCCTGACTGCAAAAGCCAAACTAAAAGATACTGGAGTAGCACTGGGCTGTCATGGCAGGGGACAAAAAGTCTCTGTTGACAGGTGCCTTCTCGTACACTAGTGGAGGTCTGTGTTGGGCATTATGGTCATATTCCTTCTTGGATAACAGGCAAGGCTTACAGCTTTTTAGGCTGAAGGAAAAATAAAACCAAACAGAAGTCAGTAGACAGTACCTTCCACAAATCAAGCAGAGTTTTACATGTTTTTCCAAACAAATGCTGTTGTAGTATTGCTACCACATGGACCCTCCTAGCAAGCCAGGAAGTTTGAGTTCTCTGCTGCCTTCAGGGAAAGCTCAGGAAACTTAGTCCCATCTGAACCCATGTACGCTCTAAATCTCTGCATCATCCTGTAGCAACAAGTTTTGCTAGACTTCATTTGAAATGTTTGTGTCATCAAGAGTCTCTCTGTTCTAGCACAGGAAAGACTGAATAATTTTCCCCATTAGGTTTCTTTCAACTGTTAATGACTTTACATGTTTTCATACTGTTATTCTTCCTCTTTCTGCCTGTCATCTCCCTTTCTTGCATCTGTGCTCAATGGAGCCATCTCTCTTCCTCGTTCTGTACCTGCTGTTTGTGCCTGAACTCCCCTCTCCTACCTTCCCAGGGTCACCAGAAATGTAGTAGAGCCTGCAAGATGCAACTGTAAACCACCCTTGAAGAGTCAGTGAAGTTACTGGTCCAGCTGTCAATTTGGAGTCCAATCCATACGGACTTCAAAATGTCTTACCTAATTCTATACAGTTGCTGTGCTGTTATAATATTTACTCACTGTGCATCAGTTTGCACTTACGAATATTGAATATTTTCTGCCAGAAATACTCAAGATGGTGAGTTCTTTCTGCAGGTCTGCACAGTTTTCTCACTAACTAACTTAGGAATATGTAAAGGAAAATAAATCCTAGCCTAACCCCTTTTGTAACCTTACTGGTAAACTCCCTTCCTCACAAAGAGAAATAGTAACTTACTCTTGTTGGTTTGGGTTTTTAATCTGATTGCTAATACAGGAAAGACTTTCCGCCCCTTTTTATGGTACGAGTTGGCTTCTTTGGGAGTTTTCAGTAAGGGACTCAAACCTTAATTTCGAAAAATCTTTTAACAGTCAACCAAATCACCTGTAACCATGCAGGTGTCAGTTCTTTCAGATATTTAATTAAGCTTGTCTGCATTCTTCAGAAGTGGTGTTTCATTCTTCCCCATTTTATCATGAAGATGACATACAAGATTAAGTGATAGGGAAATTGGAGTCCCAGGACTGTCAGTGGACCCTACCCTGGCTGTTAGGGGAATTTGATGGAGCCAGATCTGTGAGCAGAACAGATTCTGGTTTTGCTTCTAGTGGTGATATATTAATGAGGTGCTGTTTATCTTCTCTCTAGCCCCGGTAGCTTCTTAGAGATTGCACATGCAGCAGTTGATTTCTTCAAAACTAATTTTACATAATAGTTTTTGAAGATGAGTAGTTTGAATTTCTTTAAACATTTTCTGTAAGTACTGTACAACTTAGTTGGTTTCTGTTCTTTTTGAGAAGTCTTAAAGTTTAATAAGTTCTCTTATTAACTTATCTCTAATAAATTCTCTTGATAGCAGTTGGGTTTTGGATAGAGTAGTCCCTGGGAAAGAATGACTCCAGGATGGAAACCTTCCTACTCTCTTCTATTGTGGATATTTAAGTAGTTAGCATGTTTTGCTTTTTCTGCTGTGATTTTTTTTCCTCTGTGCACCTACTACCTAATCCTTTTCCTGTGAGTTGGTGGTGGTGTTTATTGTAAACTGTTAATATAATTTGGCCCAGTTCTTTATCATATGTATTTCATACTTTTGATGTATGGCATGGTTAGTGAAACGTGATAATATTATACGGACTATGTCTTTACAGACCAAATCCCATAATTCTTTCTTTCCCCCTTATGTTCCAACAGACTCCAGTATTGTACAGGGCATGAAAATCTGCAGTGTCAATGAGAATATCATCACAGAAGAGCTTTCCTTTTAATTGCTAATATGGTGCATTAGTTTGGGACTTCACAAGATGTGTTCATTATGCACATATCATCAAGTGATCGCCCATGAGAGGGATGGGTGGAATGAGGGGACAGTCAATAAACACTTCATTGTTGAGTTTGTTTTCCAATGAGGAAGTCATGGATCTTCTGTCTGGCTTCCTGTTGCAGCATTTTATGTAAAATGCTACTTAAATTTATAAGCAGCATTTTTCAGCTTTGCTAGAAAGGTAGTATGTAGCTGAATCCAGATGGCAAAATACACATAACTTTCAAAGAATTTTCAGAAGTACTTTGCAACCAGCTGCTAAAAGCTGTAGCTGGCCCATAACAAAACCATTCAACAAATTTGGATGGCTTCAAGAAAGTCAGGCTTTGTGCTAACATCCATTTATAGTCCTGGATTTGCCCCTAGAACGTTTGCTTGAGGAACAGCTATTGTCATCTATTTTGTGAAATCTGTATTAGCTTTTGGCTTAATTTTTTAGGTGAATTCTTGTCTTTAAAAAGCTATCCTGGTATTTGGTTTAAAAAATGTTTGATAGGACACAGCCCATCATCTAGTTTTGTTGGTCTGTGACTTACAAAAAAAAATTCTTTTCTGTTCATAGCTCTGTTCTTAAGACATTTTAGCCATGACTAAGAGAGAGGCAGAGGAGCTGATAGAAATAGAAATCGATGGAACTGAGAAACAGGAATGTACTGAAGAAAGGTATGTACTGTCTTTGCTTTTTGGGGTCCTTAGGCTGCTATTATTTATTTGTTTTCTTTGAGTGGCTGCACATACTAAGTTCGGTTTTTCAGATTTATTATTGGGTATTGCATAATGCTTCAGAGATGGCCGTGGTTATGACATAAGTACAAATGTTTTCTAGCTAGGCGAAAGAAGTAACTTGAAACTGGCAGAAGTAACTGGCTCGGTATGATCTACATAATCCTGCTGTTGATTGTTTCCAGTTTTTCAACTTTCTTGCTGGATATGTAGTTCTTAGTTTTGCTTGTGCTCTCTTCAGTTTTTCTGTTTCTTATTTAATTCAATGGTCATTTTCTTCAAGTGGAACTGTAGCCACTATAGGACACCAGTATAGTGCTATCATGTTCTTCAATCTTAATTCGTTAAATCCCAAACCATTTTATTTATCTCTTGCTAGTTCTTAGTAGTTCCCTTCCCCTACTTTCATGTCTGTAGGAATGTATCTACATGTACATGCTGCAAACCTTTCAGCTTCAGTGTATCCTTCTGTAATTGAGATTAACCTTTCAGTTTCTCCAGTTCATTGCTTTATTTGTTATAAAGGGTCATTTGCTTTTTAATGGAGCAGAAATGATGTTCTGTATCTATTGACTATATTGTTAGGGCCATTGAAACCGTAGATACCAAAGTCTGATACCCTTTGACTTAATTACCTCAAACTGTTATTATTTTTCCTGCCTAATGCTTCCCTCCTAAGTTTTACAACTTTTTTTGAAAGCACAGAGAGGCTCTTAATGTGTTGGATAGAAATAGCTGAGGCTGGTAGGTGACCTGCTCTTTAAGAGCCTGTTTTGGAGAACTGATTCAAAACTACTTATTAGTTTCTTCTTTAAGCTCCTTGTCTATTTTTACTACTTACAAACTGACTATGTCTGTATACTTTCTGATTTTCTTCTGTGTAATTGAAGAGAGACCAACTGTCTGAGGTCGTCATTAAGATAAGAGTCCCATGACATTGATGTTTCTGAATGCCTTCGCCAATACTGTCATCATTTTAGTGCAGGACAACCATGACGTGACTAATGTTTCCTTCAAGGCTCCATGTTGCTCTAGTTCCTTCTAGTTTTCTCTTGTATGCATTAAGCTTATCCTTGTGCTGGCTGGTAAAAAGATATGGAAAATTACTCTGTATGAGAGTGGATGTTTTCTCCTTTTTTCCTTATCTGTTAAGTTTCTGTGTTTGTTTTTAACTTGAATATCTTTTAAGTATGTCTAGGCAAGGCAAATAGCATTCGTTTACTCCACATTCAAGTTAATAATGTATAATATACTAATATGACTGAATCTCTTGTAAACGGTGACCTGAAAATGATCTTGGTATTTAACCTAGCTTTGTAATGGTGACAGGGTAAAAGAAGAGTTATGTGACTAAAATCAATGGGACTGAATGTAGTAATTCACTCTCTGCTCGAGCTAAGAGTTTTTCTGCATGCTATTAAGATTTCAGAGTCAGTATTACCTTTTATGTAGTTTACTCCTAATTTCTTTTAAGCTTTTCTGTAGCAACTGTATTAACATGTAGGTAATGACTTGTATTAATTTGGTATTTAAGCATCGTTGAGCAAACCTACACCACAGCAGAATTTGTGAGTCAAGCTATTGACATCAATGAACCAATTGGAAATCTTAAGAAGTTGCTGGAACCCAGACTGCAGTGTTCCTTGGATGCACATGAAATTTGTCTCCAAGATATCCAGGTAAATTGAAAAGCTATGAGAGACATAACTGCTTAATGGAGAAGCATTTACATACTTCATCTGTTTCTTCCATTGTTCATGGAATTCACACTTCATTTGGTATATTAACTACAATTAAGAGTTTAATTTTATTTCAGGTTCATTATCATCAGACCATTTAATAAGTACACACTAATTCAGTGTGAATAAAATCAAAATACTTTTGGGGTTCCTGGAGTGAGGGTAAGAAAGAAAAAATTACCACCTTGCAAGTGAAAGAAGAACAGGCGTAATGACAATACTATCTTCTCTTGAGGTAGCCAACATCATTTGTTGCTGCCTGAACTTCTGTGAGTCTAAACTTGCTGAATAAAGCAAGAAAGTTTTTATATTATTCAGGTGCATAGATAGCAAAACATTACTCAAGAAATCCACACACGTACGCTATTTTTACATCATGTTCATCATGATTTTACATCATGTTTACATCATTTATCATCATGTTCATGTTAGACAGTATAACCGTTTCATGTTGTGTTTAGCTGCATGTTTTATTTGTAGTTAAAATCAGACATCTGTGGCTTCTCCAGAAATAACAGGGAGAATACTGCTTTAAAGACAAGAATTGTTATGAAGGTGTTAAAAACTATGAAAAGGAACTGTAGATAGTTTTTATAACGTGAAGGTATTTTGAGGTATTGCATTGCTTTTTTTAGGTTAAAAAATGACCCTGTAAGTGCAACTACCTTAAACAGAACAGAGTAGCGAATTTCAAATTCTGATCAAATTCTTTCTGTCATGTACTGTGTCTACATCGTACTAAAAATATTTGCATGCTTCTTCAGAAAATTTGCTGCAGACGCTAAGTGTTTCTAAAGTTTAAGGGAGAATAAGTTTGTTGTAACTGGGAGACTAATACATGTTTTTAACTTTTTTTTGCTTTTATCAAGCTGGACCCAGATCGAAGCCTTTTTGATCAAGGAGTAAAAACAGATGGAACAGTGCAACTCAGTGTGCAAGTAATATCTAGGCAAGGTAAGCAGTTATATTTGTCTGTTGTACAGACAAATTAATACTGTAGGAGTGCTTGTGAGCAAACCCTATCCCCTACTTTTTCTAGATGTAAAACTGAGAAAATCACTGAATGGTCATGTAGCTTCAGAATGTGTCTTTCATTGTGTACTGCAGTTATAAGTAACAGTAAGTAAAATAAATGTCATGACTGATGCTATTTGAAATGTTTTTTTACAGTAACTTCATATCAATTTCTAAGTTAAAAAAAACCAAACCAAAACCAACCCAACAAACCAAAAAAACCCAAACAAACCTGGGTCAAATAGTGACAGTTACAGTATGAGGCTTTCATTAAGGGTCAGTAGTTACTCATACCAGGCCAAGTATCTAAGCAGGCAAAAGATTTTTGTCTAGGTAGGTGACAGTTTCATCTTTGAGGTGAGTGAGCTTGTGTGCTTCATGAACGATTTGAGTATATGTAGCTAATTGAAAATTGGTATGAAAGGCTGGGATCACTATGTACTGTTTTCTTTGCATGAGAAGTCAGCGGAAACCATTGTGACAGAGGAGCATTAACAGGTGGGTAGGGATTTGCTGATGCATAGTTTTTATTTGTATTATCAGATACGACAGGATTTCCCCTTGTTGAATCCTCAGGAATTAGTAGCTTCATTGTTTAGCATTTTGTCCTATTCTTCTCCTTTGCCCCCTCCATATGTCTTGAGTGGAAGGACTGCCACCACTCACTGAAGACAACATTTATGTTGGGCACTGGGAACAGCTACAGATGTTTTTTGCCGTGTTTTCAAACAGTGACAAGCTCCTACTGGAGTAGGGTATCTTTGATACCTGTTTTGAGTTATGTCAGCAAGCAGATTAGCAGAATTTGGGGAGTATGTTTTGTTTTCTTGTGGCTTCAGTGTAAATTAGACAGAAGGGAGACTTTCTGTTTTGTGTTAACAGTATTAAGTAAGACTGATGATTTGCATTTAATGCTGACTGTCAGGTGACTAGTGCTAGGTTGAATCCTCAGTTCCCTGTATGTAATGGAGATTGAACTACCTTTCTGTTTTTAAAAATACAGTAGAAATATCCTTTGGGGAACTAGAATAACTGCTCTTAATTCATGCCCAGTAACTTGCAGCATGCAGTGCTTAGACTTCCCATTTGCAAAAGGATGCACATGGTAAATATCTTCACTATTATCTTCCATTCTCTTCCTGTGTTTTTTGTTTTCTTTAATGTAAAACTGAGGTGCATGACCATATAGCACAAGGACACAAGGAGCTGCTTTTTCTTTTCTTTTTTTTCTGCTTTTTCTTTTCTTTTTTCTTTCTTGTCTTTTTTTTATTTTTCTTTTTTTCCTTCTCTCCCCTCCCCTCCCCCCTCCCCAAGAGACACCTGAGTTTTAAGTACTTTTGTATAACTTTGGAATGATCCTCAGTGTTGTTTTTCATGCCACGATACTTGACACTTGAGCAACTCCTAAGAAATCTGTTGAAGGCAAGTAAGGTATGGTAGGACAGAATATCAGAAAACAAGCAGCTTGGATATAAATAATAAAAGGAGGGTATTTGGATCACTAACATGGAAATGCACTTTCTCTGACTGCACTGCCCCTTTGAGCCAGATAGATAAAACAGCTTGTGCCATCCACATATGTTTTTTGTATGGATGAGGTATTCAGAGATTCTTGATTTACTAATTTTTATTTTCGCTCAACTTGTATAATATATAGAACTCAGCTAGCAGTAATCAATGATGCTAATCGTTGTGATGGATTGGACTCTCTTATTTCTTAAGAGAAAAGCTGTTATGTCAGTTCAAGTGCTCTATCAAATTTTGATTAGCCATCTTGTAAATTCAAAGGAATAAATAACAGCTGAAATATAGTTCATTGTGCTTTTACAGCATTTCATAAAAGATATCTTAATATAAGTTACAGAAGATAAAAATATCAGTCTGTTCTTTTTACTAGAAAGACCATTCTGTCACTCCACCTTGCCTTTACTCCTTTCTTCTGGTTTGAAGAATGCCATTGTGAGAACAGCAATTTTGAGTATAGTCCTGTTCTGTACTGCTCTTAAGTAAGTGTCTTGCAAGTCTGTGGATATCTAACTGTGTTGCATCATATGTCAAAGAACTTGAAAAAAGTTTTGAAGACTTCCATAGCAAATATTTTGGTGGGAGGTTTTTGGATTTTTTTTGTTAGTCCAGACACAAGTTATCTGATCAAGGCTTTCTCCTGCCTGTTTGACTGCAGATAATATCAGATTAACATTTTGCCATCCTTAAGCTGTTAAGGTTGATAGGTGGGTTTTTTTTCTTGAGATATGGTAAAGTGGATTGTGACACTATCTTTAGTGGCTTACTTTGTTTTTCTTTATTTTTTTTTTTTAAGAAAAGAAATGGAGTGAAGATAAACTTTCCAGGTTGTAAATTCCAGTGCTGGGTGTATGGCACAGGTTGAAATCTTTTTTGGGAAAACTTCAGAAGTGGAACATCTGACTGGCAGTCTGTCACCTGAAGGAATCTTTTCTTGCTTTCTCTACTTCCTTAATCAACAGAGTAGAGGCAAGCTTGAATGGAAGTGCTTGCCACACTTCTTTCAGATGAACTGTGGGAGACAGACATACTGAATTGAAAGGGCTAGAATGAGAGTAGTGATCTCTTGACAGTCATTGGTTTGAGCAATAGGAGGAGAGAGACCTGTATTATGGAGGTGGACAGTGTAGTTTTGCTTTCTATTTCTTGTTGTTTGCAAAGAATACGAACAGGTAGTCTAGTTAACCTGCCCTTCAAGTCGTTCACATACCACATACACAAACTTAAACAAGTCAAGGCCGTGTTTTCAATGAGCATCTGTAGCTGCTCTTTCTGTTGATCTCAGTTCTGTCTGTTATGCGCACCCAAGGCACGCCTGCAAAATTAACATTTTCCCAAACAGATGCTGTTCCGCTTACTTTTTAAACGCTTGACTGACATAAGAGGTTAGTGTCTAGCTGCTCTGAGAATTTCTGCGCATGTATATGTAGCTGTACTATAGATACTTAAACAGATTTTGGGACTAAGTGGTGGTTAAGCGCAAAAGGTTCTTTGGGTTTAGGTAGCTGAAGTCTGAGCATTTTAACTGTGTAACACCTCATTTGACTGTGGTTTCTAAACTGTTTTTTGGCAATAACTAGGCTTTTATTATTTTTAGTATGTAAAGGAATGATTCATAAGTGTAACAAAACATACTGATTTAGATTAAAGGTGCAGTTTGAGTAATGTCCTGTCTCTGGCTGTGGTCAATAGTAGACATTTTAAGGAAAAAAAAGCAGATTGCCTGTAGGTCAGTTTTAACCCTAGTATATTCTCTAGCTTCAGACAAATAGAAGTGAAAGGGCTTGTACTGGCAACATCTGGACATCTCTTGATAGCTAATGTCCTTGAACTTTTGTACCAGTTTATACTTCTGGGGTGTGTGACATAGTCACATTGTATTCCACAACTTAAGTGCTGTCCAAGGAAGACTGGACATCTGTTTTCTTATGTAGTAAGTAAAGGGAGACATGTGAGAAAACATGCAAACCAACCCAGTGAATTAATGTTGATCTAATGTTGCAGTAGGTTAGGAGGCAGACTGTTAACTTCACAACATTTTTACTTCTAAGCTGATTCCTCTACAGAGACTCATCACTTTGATCTCTGTGTTTGCATTATGGATAAAGCAGTAGATTCACACTTCTGTTGACATGTAGTTATTTGACAGAAAGTGAATTATTTTATTGAGCAATAGTGAACTGTTCTTCTCTAGAAGCTTTTGTCTTTACTTCCTTTTTTGAAGATCAAACCCAGAATCTTAACCCTTAGTGTTTTCCTTTACCCATTCCTATTGGACTTTACAATAAGCCTGTGCTGTGCATGTTAATCTTAGATGGCCTATTTAAAGCACTCTCCTAAGTAAGGTGCTTGTTTGCTTTTTTCTTCATTTGCTTCTTCATCTGATCAGCCACTTACTGGTTGCCTACATCTGTTTTCACTTTCTTAATTTCATATTTCTGCATGTTGTACTTCTGGTGTTTGTAGTGTTCCCTTTCCAATATTTTTCTCAAGCTGAATTCCTTTTAAAGTCTAGAGGAATACTTGTCTGAAAGACTTGGTTTGTTCTTACTTGTACTACAGGTAAGTACTCCGTTTGTTTTCCTTTATAAACTGTGGATGGATTGTGGCTTTAGCTTTTAAGACTGTCGCCTACAGAACCTACTGTCTTACACTGAGCTTTAATATGGATTAGACTGGAGGGACATAAAGTAATACCTTACGGAACAAGATACTGAAGTTACTCTGGCCATGTGATGTTCTGTGAAACCTACTTTCATCTGCCTAACCCTAGTCAAGGTTTTCCAAGTCATAATAAAATGGAATCGTACAGATATTTTTTTTTAAATGTGCAAATATGTTTGATAAAAATCTCTTAAAGAAGCATGGTTGATAGTTGTTATTATAATGGAAATTATGTCACAAAAAATGGAAAGAATTTTCTTCTCTTTAGCATATTATAATGACAAAAAAAATCTATACAATGTCAGAAATTTGGTGATGCACCAGTTGGACAAAATAGCTTCTCAGAAGACAACAGAGAAGGTGGTGATACAAAGCATTAGTAGCATTAATGAATGTGTTCTTTATTGCTGCAGAATAGATACAGACGTATCTTCCAACTCCATGGTCTAATATCTTAAATGACAGGCATAAAACCAAAACATGAATAGCTGGTGAAGCTTAAAACATGAAGAATTTTCTAGTTTTCTTTTAACTTGCTGTTGAACACCCTGCCTCTTGCAGGGTACTGAAAGAAAATATTAACTCTTGTGTGTAGACCCCAGAGATATCAGGGAAATATTGTAAAGGTTGAAAGAAATGCCTCTTTGTTGGGGGAGAGGTGGATGCTTGTTCTGGTTTTTTTTGGG
>JANZLQ010000061.1:296045-317942 GCA_026212715.1 Elanus axillaris
CAGAGTGTTATCAACATTCTTCTCATACTGAACTCAAAACACAGCACTGTACCAGCTACTAGGAAGACAATTAACTGAACAGCTGGTTTCCAGCTGAAACCAGGACAGTTTGGCACTGGCATTTAAACCATGTGCTGTTGTGTTCTGGTGAAATGTCAGACAAGCATCCCAAAACTTGATGCTGTGGCTTGTTTGAATCAAATACAGGCATGCATTGGGTCCTATTGTATCAAATCTTGGTTTAATGGTTATTTAATATGGTCTTTCTGGATATGGTGCATTGCACTTTACTGTTCTATATTTTTGTCTATATATATATATATAGTGCATGTCTATTAGCCCACCCATGCTGTGGGTTGACCCCAGCTTGGCAGGTGAGCCTCCACCCAGTCATTTACTTCCCCTCCAGAGGCATGGGGGAAAGAATCAAAAGGGACAAAGGCAGTTTAAAAAAAAAAAAATCATGGGTCAAGATAAATACAATTTAATAAGCTGTCCTGGCTGTGTCCCCTCCCAGTTTCTTGTGCACTCCCAGCTTACTGGCTAGGGTGGCTGAATGAGAAACAGAGAAGGCCTTGTGTCGGAACTCCCATACTCTGACCAGCTTCCTTTAGATATTCCATGTGTGGAGGGTGTAACGTTTAATATGAAATTTACTTGAAGATGGTTGATGTTACATGGTATTTCTGATTTAGCAGCATGATACAAATTATGCTAAAAACACAATACAAAGGTAAGTTACACTCAGAGAAATACAACAATTGCAATATACTGTTCAATCACAATACCAATGTTATTCCCATTACTGGTCTCTGTATAATATGCTCACCTTCATGATGTTGGGTGTCCCCAGTTGCTGGGAAGAAATACATGGGTTGAAACCAGGCCAAGCCTGTTGTTGTCCTCAAAATTCTTTTGCTAGTTGTCTAGTTTGTATACTCTGTGTTGGGCTGAGTCATGTATTCACTCCCCACATGCTGGTCTGGGTGACTCAGGGAGATGTTTACACCACCAGTTGATCCACTCAGCTGTTGTAGCCGTTTATCTAAAACAAAGGCCACCCTCCACCTCCTTTTTGTTGAGATAAAGTCAGCTTCTTTGCCTTATTCTCTGAGCTCCATGGGCACTTCACCGTTGCCTATCTCCTCTGAGCCTTTGTCCATTGTAGCGGAGCCATGTTCCACCCCTTGGGCTTTAGTCAGTCACACCTCATAAGTGTGTTACCAACACAGTTTTGGTCACCAATGTAAAACACAGGACCATATGGGTTGCTATAAAGAGAATTAACTCCATCCCAGCCAAACCCAATATGGCGGTGATTTTAAATAGTTCAGAAACTGAGATAATGTGAATGAGTTTAGAATGTATATTTCATCATAAACACATGCTGATCAGCGTATTTGAGGAAGAGCAGCCTGGTGTGAGAGACATTACTCTTTTTTGAAACTAAAGACCTATGGAAGAAGAAACCCCCCCCCCTTCCGTGTTTGAGAAATGTCGTGTGTAGTTCTGATGTAAAAGCTTTTGCTAAAGAAAATACCTTTTTTGCCCTTTCTATCTCCCCACCAAGCAACACCACTGTGTCAGCATTTTAAGAGGAGTCAACTTTCCATCCAGTCAGATTTGGTCATGGTAACTATACTTCATGATGTTATGTATTTTCTTTTATGGCAGTTTTTATATAATTGAAAACATACAGTCGTTGGACTTTAACTGAATAGCAGCACTGACTGGCCTACAAGCAGGCCCTTTAAAAAAGAAAAAAAAGATAACAAGAACCCCCTAAATGAAGTTTTTTAAAAGGCCTTCAGAAAAGGTCATACAAAAAAATCAAGTTTGGGTTATGCTTGTTTGATTGCTGTGGATCAGTACCCACTTGTATTTCCTTCTTGATGTCAGTTACAGTAAGAACTAGCTCTGTATCCTTGGTGAGGAGGAACCTTGCAGTATGTAATAGGATGATTTGCGGTTTTGTCTCTCTTTTCCCAGACCCAGTGCAGTGGTCAACAGACCAGGTGCTCCACTGGGTGGTGTGGGTGATGAAGGAGTTCAGCATGACTGACATTGACCTCAATGCGCTCAGCATTCCTGGGCGGGAGCTCTGCAGCCTCAGTCAAGAAGACTTTTTCCAGCGCGTCCCAAGGGGAGAAATCCTCTGGAGCCATTTGGAGCTTCTTCGAAAGTGTATGGGAGATTTTTCTGTAACTGACTTTACTTATTCCCCTTCTCCCCTGCTCTCTCTCCACGCCACCTCCCCTTTCTTTAAAGATGAAAACAATTGTGAGATGTTATTCCTCTGTTCAGTATTGGCAGTAAAAATGAGAGCATCAGTACAAGATAACAGGAGGTAGTACTGAGAATGTCTGCTGTTAGGAAACATGTCTGCATACTAAACACTGTTTGCCATCTTTCACCAAACTTGGTAACTAATAGGGAGGAAGTAGTGAGTGATGATTCCTCCTTGGTTTAGTAAAGATTTTTAGTTTGTGCATCTTCTGAATTTGACAGGTTTGTAATTAAATATTGATTATGTATTATTTAGTGTACATCTCCATGTCATATAGAAGTGAAGATTATTAAGCATAGGCAATTAAATCCTTACATTGTACATAACACAACTGATAAGTGATGCATTCTATGTGTGTAATACAATAACATACATGGGCATTTCAGATTACCGTGTTTGGATGTAACTTGGCAGACTAAAAACTATTTCCATCTTCATTTACATGATATAGCTGAATTCTTTAGGGGATGGTGAATGCATGAGATACCTTGAAATTCACCATATACACTACATCCTTATTTCTAAAAATTGAATGACAGACATTAAATGTCTCTATTCATAACACCATGAGCTATGAATGTCTTTTGCATCTCTTGCAAACTGATAAAAAATTTTGACTTTTTTCCTGTATGAAATGTGAAAGTTTTTGATCTTCAGGTGACTTGAAATTTGTGGCTTAAATAAAAGCTTACTGTTTTTTCTTCCTAATTTGCAGATGTGTTGGCTAGCCAAGAACATTCTGGGGAAATAGCAACTGTTACTATCGATCAGCGTAAGTACTTCTGCCAGCAGTTAATTCACACAGTTAACTGTTTGCCTGTTTAGTGCTGTACTTTGGTTCAGCGCTATAATAGTATAACATTTTGAAAATCACGAGAGAGTAGTTTTCCTTGATGAGGGGAGGAGGGCATATTTGAAACTTCAAAGCAAAATGTTGGGTTTCTTGATACTTTGTTATTGGCTGAAAGGTAGTGTATGACCTGAAATATGAAAGTTTCTAACTTTCATTTGAATGGTGGGTTTCCCATTCTCTTGAAATAAGCTGTCTAGGATACATATTTGAGGTCTTGAGTTGTTCTGGTTTTTTAGGTTATATATTGCATTAATTAATGGATATATTAAAATGTTACGGTTTCAAAAGAAAGCATTTCCAGAAACTAAGGGGGAATGTGGAACTGAGGACTTGATTAGAAACCAATATTAGAAAAAATAAATTAAAGAAACTTTCCAGTTATTTGAAACTCAGTCTTCCAGCTGAAGCAGTGTCATCAATTACTAAAACAAATCAATTTTCAGAAGACTTGTAAGCAGCTTATATGTTAAATAGATAGACCATGTATTACATCCTGGGTTTGTGTCTAGTTAAAGCCACCTAGAGTGGGGCATTTGCATTCTCTTATACCATTGCAATAGAAGGGTATTTAATTGCTGTTTGAATAGTCGCTATGGAGGGTTGTACAGTGACTAGAGAAAAGTGCATTAGGGTAGATCATATCGCAACAGCATAAAGATGAAAAAAAGGCATAAAGTTTTTTTTTTAATGGAAACCTGTAATACACGTGATATGAAACATCAGCTTTAGTTTACTCTGTAATGTGGCATCTCTACTATGAGTCTAAAACCACAATTTCTACTGTTAGAGGTAAAAAGTCTTTAAATTATTCTTAGCATTGTGATTTATACAGTGTGCCTTTTTAGCAAAGGAAAAAACCAGCTTGTAGATGTTATGATAATACAGTTAATAAATAATACATGCTTATTTCTGTGCCAGCGATTTATAATTGATGTTCTGCAATGTTCTCTGCTTTACAGCTGTGCAGATTATTCCAGCATCAGTACAGCCTGCTACCCCAACCACCATTAAAGTAATAAACAGTAGTGCAAAGGCAGCTAAAGTACAGAGAGCTCCAAGGATCTCTGGGGAAGATAGAAGTTCCCCTGGGAACAGAACAGGTATTGTCTCCATTATTTTTAAATGCAAATGCAGTAAGCACTTACTCATTAATTTGAATTAGAGTTTTGTAGAACACATCTTTGTCACTCTAAATGTGAGGTTTGTAGAAGTCCATGTGGTATGAAGGGGACTTTAGCTACAAAATAAATCACAAGCATATGCAGACCTGGTAGGTTGGTTACCTTGCTGTGCCTCACACAGGCACTATGTTAACATGATGCCACAGCTTTTGAGTCCTGCAGTAAAAAAAATGTGTAAAATTGTTTCCCTTCCTATCACTTAACAGTCTGTGCTCTCAAACCACTGCATGGCATTTATTCAAGCTTTTAACTTCTTTCTGCTTTCCATTTGCAGAAAGGGAGAAAATAAACTGTATGTTATAGAATCCTAGCCTAGCTACTAATTGCTCTACTTATTCCCCTCCTTCTCCCCCAGTTTGGTGACTTTAGAATTTAGCAAGTTTCAGATTTCTTGTTTTGTTTAGTGAATGCACATTCTGGAAAACTGCACACTAAATCTGCATTTTATTTCTGGAATTACTGATATTTGTACATACTCTTTGATTTTTAATAACTCATCTTAATTTCTTAATCTTATTTTTTCTTGCTGTCATTTTTGCTTTGGTTTTCTCCACTGTTTTGAATTTTTCTGTAAAATCCTTTCCTCGCCTTCCCCTTGAATTTTTATGCATTTTAAACTCTCCATAAAAGTCTATTGCAATGTCATTCAGGATTCTTAGGCCAAGATTTTATCAGCTGACATCAGTGGAGAATACTCTGTGTTTCTCCCTTTAGACATTAGGTCTGTTATCTGTATCTCATTGAGAATTTAGGAATTTAACTGCAGATACTTGAGTTAAAAAGAAGTCTTAATGATTGGACATAGAAAGATGTTATATTGACGTAAACTGAGGTTTGGGTTGGGGTTTTATTTTTTTATTTCTAATATTTCACTTTGAGAATTGGAGACTAAAAAATTTTTAAAACAACAACTTCTATTACATATAATATATGTGTGTATATGCCTGAAGAGGAATAAGCAGCTCTGGCTAAACCTGTTCTATTTTAGGGATAGATATGTGTCTAAATGACTGTTAGTGTTACATAGTTTTTTTTCTTAAGGTCTAGGAACAGGTTTATTTGAAATTTTGATTTTTTTTTTGTTTTTTTTGCTTTCCATTAGTTTCTTTTTTTAATAGATTAATACTGATGACTTTGCAGGAAAATGTTTACAAAAGAATAATTGGAAGAAATTAATTTCTTCTTTCCGAAGTTTTCCTTCCATTATATATTCTATGTTGGTCTGCTTTAATATGTTGGCTAAAAATTTTTAGCTATGAGGGGGACATAAAAAAGGACTTATTGAAGTGGATCTTGTTGTTCCTATTTTGACAGGAAACAATGGCCAGATCCAGTTGTGGCAGTTTTTATTAGAACTTCTCACTGACAAAGATGCTCGGGACTGTATTTCTTGGGTTGGTGATGAAGGAGAGTTTAAATTGAATCAACCTGAACTGGTTGCACAAAAATGGGGACAGCGCAAAAACAAACCCACGATGAACTATGAGAAGCTTAGTCGGGCTTTGAGGTAAGAAATTTTAGGAACTGATCAGATATGAAGTGATTTGCTTCCACTTGGCTACTTTAGCTATCGTAATGCAAGACTTGTGACTTTTTAGTAAAGGGGTAAACAGATCCTCTGAAGCTACTCCTTCCCATCAGATCATAGTAGTCTTAGGGGCAAGTTATTTGTTGCCTTTTTTTTTTCTTTTTTTTTTTGAAGACGGTAGCACAATAACTTCTTGAAAATATATTTTCTTTTTTTTTCAAGATTATTAAAACTGACACGATAGTTAATTTGGGTAACTCACTTTCAGAAAAATATTTCTTTTTGATATATCTTGAGCATTTATGGTTTCAGTAGTGTACAAAACAATATTGATTATTGGTGAAAGATCCAGAAATATGTGAATACTCCAAATTATTGACTTATTTTTATATTTTACAGTTTTCTTGTTCAAGTTTCTTTTGCTCTTCTTATGGTATAAAGCAGATACCTTGCTGTAATTGCGTAATCGTTAGTAGTCTTCTGGATGTAACAATTTTTTCTGTATGTAACAGAACTTCTTTAAGTTCAAATTTTGATTGATCCATTCCATTGTTCTTATGGTGGGGATGTTAAATTGAAAAATACAGTTGATGGGTAAGTTTCAATTTACCTGATTCCAACATAGAGAACTTCTATCATCTGAAGAAATGGAAGTGTTTCAGGCTGTCTTCATTCCATCGTGATTTTGTATTTTGACCTTGATAAAAGTGACTTGTGTTATTGGATCACTGTAGGTAATGTGCTTCAGGAGGCAGAATGCAAGTACCTGAATTTTAGACTTTTTTGCCCTGATTATTTTGGCCTCTGGAATAATTTGAAGATTCATCCAAGTTCTGTGAAATCATTAATATTGAACTACTAATTTCTTACTCTGATATGGTTAAATCTATTTCTCTTGATTAGTTTTCAAGAAAGGTGTTTATTGCCTAATCCTACAAATTATTTAAGCAGTTTTAGGAGCTCTTTTTATACAAGTGAAGTTGCGTTTGGTTGAAGTCCAAGACCTAAGATTTACTTTTCAGCATTTTCACTTTTGGCTACATTATTTTTTTAAAAGGAAGTAAATGCTTCTAGTGTTTTGTTTTTTTTTTTTAAAATCAGCTTCTATTTTATAATACCTCTATGAGAAATGATGGTAAAGTTACCATATTCTGGCTTTCTTCAGTCTTTTAGGGAGGATTTAAGTAACATCAATATGTGTAATGCTGAATGAGTACTTTCATTGGGGGAGATCGAAGTCTGAAGGAACATGAATGGCATACAGTCAGTAAAGAATACTGCTCAGTGTTTCATTTACGTGAACAGGAGGCATCAGAAGAAATTGGCAGGCACCAGATACACAGCTTAACTATACTCTTTAGTTTGTCTTGTAACTTCCTGAGGCACAGTATTGTGGATGCCGGAATTATTTTATGAGTTTGAGAGGAAAGTGGAAAAATTAATGAAAAAGAAATATTTTGAAGGACATTAGGTATGGGAAGATGTGACTTCTAGAAGTTCCTGAGCCCCAGATCATTGAAAGCAAGGTAGAGCATTGATATATGCTTATTCTACTTTCATGCTTTTCCTTAGGCATCCTCTTTTGGTCTGTTGGAGTCTATATCCTGTTCTAGACAGATCTTTACTCTCGTCTTGTATGGCTGTTCTTGCACTATTTAGATATTAAATTAGAATGTTACTTTTTTCATAGGATCACAGAATCCCTTGGGTGAGAAGGGCCTCAGGAGGTCTCTGGTCCAGAGCCTCCTGCACAAAACAAGGGCTTTCCAGTAGAGCTGCTCCCCAGCCTGCATTGTTGCAATACCATTCCACTATTTCCAACCTGGTTTTGTGAATCTATGCATTTGTGTACTGAAGGTATATGTGAAAACTTTCTGGAACATAAAAATGATGTAAATTATGCTAATTTGGGGGGGGTATCAACAAACTCCACAGAAGATCTCAAAGACAGCTAAAGAACTTCAGAATAATGTTCTTATCACTGGAATATTAAACAGATGTCTGCACAGTAATTTACATAAATGACTATTAGAGAAGTTTTGCATTTATATTTAGTCACAGAATTACAGAAGTCACATGCCTCAAAATGTTGCCATTTTGGCAGCTGCATCAATATTGACATGTTTTCTAACACTTGGATGTCTGAAGGGATATTTAATGCCTCTTGCTACTCCCATGATAAACACTGTTGCCAAGCTAGAGTTTTATTAAATAGTAATATGTTTTGCTTACTAATGTACTGAAATTACTGTGTCAGTTGTTGATTAATACAGAAAATGATGTTGATATTATTGAGAAATGTGCTAGCTCTTCTGCCCAGCTGTAGGAAAACCAGGCAGTATAGAAACTAGAGCCGGGTGAAAAATGAAAGAGCAGTTTTCATTGTTACGTACACCTTGGTAAATTTTCTAAAATCAACATCTGTTTAGTTATCCAGTAGGGAAGTGAGACTTGAAGAAAAATAATTAATTTGTATTATTCTAAAACGAAGCTTTCATGTGACTTGGAACATTCCAGTAACTAAGGCTTTGTGAACTTGCATGGCTATTTATATATTTCTAGCTTTCTATATTTTTGAATAAGTAAATGCTGTAATCAGAAATGCATTCAACATAATATTGAAAAAATCCTCTTACCACGTTGCTTCAATTCTAACTTGAGTGTTTCTAGCAGGAGGTGTGGAAATTTTGCATGATTTTGGGCCTTTGCATAAATGCGGACTAATTTCTTGTGGTCCTTTTCCTTTCTGATCATATCAGTAATGCGGACTAAATAATTCAAAGAAATGTATTAAGTTTTGTAAAACATATTTCTACAGCATTATTTTGAGACAGACATTATTGTACAGGATTGTATAATAAATGTAAATGCTTGTGCAGAGTTAACAAAAAATTTTGCCCAGTGGCACTTGACAGTTCTTGTACTCCATAACAGACCTCTGTGGCTTCTTGCTTGATATCAGTAACCAGCAGGCTTGCCAACATTTTTTCTACGTAGTTTCTCTCTCATCCTGTCTTATTGCTTAGATTGTGACCCTCAAAAGTAAGAAATTAAAAGGCACTTTTTTTTTCCCAGAATTTGAGGTGTCTGAAGAAATTTGGTTGGATTCTTAGTAACTTACCTCTTTTCCTCTAGAGCTGGGAGACAGAAATTGGTCTTTTAATTGACTTAATTTTGTGGGTGAATGAGAATCATCTTTGCTTTACAAGCATGTCACTCAGAGGATTGAGTTTTAGACAGTCAAGAAATCTGGGCTTATTTGTACTACATTTGGGTGGTGGTTTTGAGGAAGTTAAATTTTGTGTGGGTTTTTGGTTGGTTGGTTGGTTTTGATTTTTTCCAAATTTATCACAAGCTTGTTAAGCTCATCAAGTCCAAGTTATGTCCCAGCCACTTAGGTTGTCTTAATGAGAAATGTGACGTGCTTTCTGTTAGTGCCTGCAGTGAGACAAGAACAGCAACAAAACTGTAAAATTCTATCTTCTATTTTAGTGGTATCGCCTAAAGTTTTATAATGTCTCTGGAGTACAGTGGGTCATATAGACTTTATCTTTACCGCCTTTCTGCCCAGTCTGGTAATTCTTTTGTGACACAATGTAAAAAGTATTCATAATTAGAGAAGCCACTTCTAGTTGTAAGTAAAGGCTAAGGATGTAGTTTTGCCAGCATATGAACTATAAAAAATACCACCAAACATGATTTTATAGTTTTTACTTCCATCTTTGTAAACAATAGGGAAAGAATGGCTGCTTTAGTATCATAGAAACTACAACGCTAATTTTCAAACTGTATCCAACATGAATTTTTTCCGCAGAAAAGCAGAGACAAGTAAAGACAGGAAAGGACAATAATGAGGGAGGAGACGAAATTTTCTTATTAAGGCAAAGCACTGTATAAAACTTATTCATCCCCACAAGCTGTTTTTAAACTCCGCTGAGACATCCATTTCTGAACTGGTGCTTCTGACTGCCTATGAAATAATTACTATGGTTTGTTTCTATTTAATGTATCAAGGTGCAGGGACAATTTTCAACTCTCTTCCCTTTCCTCATACAAGAAAATGCCTAAACAGTATCTTGGTATATGAAATTATATGAGACTCTTGATGAGAAAAAGATATTTTGGCCTCCTGAGTGACCTTAAGTAAATAACCGATGCATATGGAAGTTACAGATGCTGAAAGTTTACATTGATGTTTTGGGGTTTTTTTCTTTTTACAGGTATTACTATGATGGAGACATGATCTGCAAAGTGCAAGGCAAGAGGTTTGTGTACAAATTTGTCTGCGACTTGAAAACTCTGATTGGATACAGCGCAGCAGAGTTGAATCGTTTGGTCACAGAATGTGAGCAGAAGAAACTAGCCAAGATGCAGCTCCACGGCATTGCACAGCCAGTTACAGCAGTGGCACTAGCTACAGCATCACTGCAAACAGAGAAAGATAATTAAGCACTAGGACCTGAAAGTGGGAGCCTGAGGCCTTTCCTATATAACCAGAGCAGCTGCTGCTCTTACCTTTATCAGAAATGGAAACTTCTTTTTTTTCTTGACAGTACAATATAGAGCATGATTTTCTATAAAGAACTGGGACTCGCATAAATTTGGATCTTTTAACAGCATATATTTCAATATAAGTTAAGGGATCATCACAACTTCTGCAACTTTGAGTCAGGGCCTCTGTGGTATGCAATCTGAAATTGGTGAGAAAGGTTGAACTGGTCAGCACTCTGTGTCCACAGCTGTACAAAGTAATTTTTGCAGCGCTTTTAACAAAAATGCAAGCAGGCTGATCAGTTGTCTGAACTCAGTCCTTTCCAGTCTTTTGTTCTCTGCTGAACTACCAAATGGCATTTGATGCTTTCAAAGTTAAACATGTTCATTATTCTCATTTAATCAAGCAGAGCTGAAAGACACATTAAATGTTCCAAAGCATCAGGGTCTTAAAATAGCTTCTGTGTTTATAAGTAAAGGAAACTAAGACTAGACTGAACTGAAGATCAGTGCTGAAGAAGGAGATCCAAGTTTAGATCTGGCTTAGGTGAAAAGCCAATTATGAGTATTTCATTGTAATATGTAGATAATATGCATATATGAGGGCAAGTACTTACCTGTTTTGAAAGACATTGTTAACGGTAGCCATTTAGCAAAAAACAAAGATAAGCTTCTTCTTCCACTACCACCCCTATCAGGTGATTTGAAAACTTGAAAAAATAGCCCTCACCCAAAGAGTAGGTTGTTTTGGTGGGGGGTTTTAATGCTCTGATCTGCAGGGTGCTTATACCTGCACGGTAGTCAACCTTAGTAACTGAAGACTTAAGTTAATCACAGTCAGTAGTCCCTGTTTAGAAACAAAATGCAAGTTGAAAATAGTTTTACAGAGAACTGAAGTTTGATTCCCAAATTATTGTACAGTCTGATATATATTAAAATACAAAGATTTATTTTTTATTTTAAATTAATTTCTTTCTGAACGTGAAGTGATGTTTTTGAAGCTTCATAAGCCAAATGCATGCTCCAGAGCTCGGTGCAATTTGAAGTCTTGATGAATAAAAGTAATTGGAATGCATTCTGAATTCTGAGCTATGGAGAGTACTTCATGCAAATTTATATGTGCAGTAAAAAGTAGGCTGCTATTTTTGAACTTCTGTAATGATACCTATTAGACTATTACTTTTGATGGCTGAAAATGATGCAGTTTTGGTTTTGCATTTGCCCCTTCATGTTATTAAACAGTATATTATGTCACACTGCATATTATCCAACTTTTTGTAAGTGAAACCCCCTCTGGTAACGCTTAACAATTAAAATGCAAATGGATAAGGGAAAACTTTTAATTCTGTGAGGGATTGAGCTACTCTTAAACCTTAAATCAAAAGTGTTTGTACATTGAGGTTCTAAACATGAAATGTGTTTATACTGAGTAGCGAGAGCACTGGACTGTTGCTTTTGATCCAAAAAGGAACAGTCATACTTGCAGGCAGAGGGCAAAGAACACAGAAGACTCATGCTCGTTTTAAAGATGCATTGAGGACAGAGCGTTTTGTTAATAGGTGGATGTTCATCTGCAGATAGTTTATGCTTAACTAGAAGTCTTGCATGTAGTTCTAGCCTACTTTATTCATCATCACCATGATTATAAATTTTACTTTTTGCCAGATTCTTTCAGTAACTCTTAGTATTGTTTTCATTCTTGAGCTCTTAAAGCACTCCACCTACTGAGCATGCTGGTTTTATTTTGGTTTTTAAAAAATCTTAAGCCCTGAGCAAAGTATGTAAATGCATCTGTCACGAGAGGTCAACCATCAATCCATTTATTACTGTTACAATAGTCTGATTCTGCCAGTTGGCAGTTGTTTGAAGTGACTTATGCAAATAGATGCAGATTTGATTACTAAGAATAAGATGAAGCTGATAGTTTGGTGGCAGCAACTATATATATAACACCGCTCCATTACTAAACAGAAGTCCAACACAAGTCACTAGTTTTATTTAGCAGAGTTCATGAGAGGCCTTTTTAGTTAAAACACAGTATAAAAAGAAGAGAAGCTTAAGATACCAGCTTTCTAGATCAAAATGGACTGTGGGAGGATAAACTAACAGCAAAATTGAAATGTAGTATCAATACTTTATTCCCCTTAATGTTCTTGTTACATGATAAGCCCTCTAGGGGAAACTTCTGATATCACACTTTCGTTGTAAATACATCTGATTATTATTTTGCAGCTTTTCAGTAGGTATGATAGTCCTTTGGGTTCTTTGTTGTGGGATCATCTGCTTTTACACTGTGTTCTAATTAGTAAAGAAGGATTCTTTCAAACAGTATAAAGCACTGTCACATTGTCTGTAGTTGAGGGAGAAATCTGTGACTAACTTGATGTCTTCAATAAAATAAAAGATGTAGAATATATTGTCAAAGGCTGTTCTGTTGTTTCCAGAAGGAAAACATAGAAAGAATATTCCCAATTTTTTGTAAAATGGAAGGTTTTTTGCATACTTTTTACTCTTTAAATAAAGACACTTATACTCTGCTAATAATTATGTATTTCTTTTGTGTTCTGCATTTTTTTGGTAATTTTACATGAAACAATTATTTTCTATTTTTACTCTGATAAAATATTTGTGCATAAAATGTCAATATAGTAAAATAAAAATGTTATACAGCTAATGCCTGTTGACTTCTTAATTTTTCAGAAAGCCATTTGTAATGTCATTCAGGTGCAACCAGTTTAAAGATGAATACATGTACTTTATTCTCATTACTCTTAAGATCACAGGCTTGTTACAGGAAGAAGGCAGACTACCTTATTTTCTGAAGATGCATCTTCTTTGACTCAATACTTGGTTACGTGTTTCTACTTTTAAACTGGAACTCGGTGTCCTTTGTTACTGTAAGAGCTTGCTTTAACATATTAATTTTAAGTCTCAAAATGGTGCTTTGATAAAAATAATGAAGGAGGCTTAGCAGTAGGACAAAGTGGAGCCCTATAAAAGTTTTGTGCTTTTAGGAGTGTTTAGATTGGAAAGGTTCATGTTGATCTGTAATCTTTGGACTTTGTTTCATTCTTGCAAATAGACCCGCTTACTTCATGTGGCCTGCTAATTCCATTGTTAGTACTGTCCTTGTTAAAAATAAGATAAAATTCTGATCATACTGTTACCACCTTATTTTTAAATCGTGTCTCAATAGAAATATTTTCATTGTACTCTGAACTTCTCCATCTGGACTGGCAAATTCAAGACTGAAATATTTTGTCATCTTTAAACCTACCAGATTACTTGATTTCAAAATGTTTATGTTTAGCTCAGCAGCAACAGCATGTAGTGGACTGAAAATAGTTGTTTAGAACAGTTCAGTAATTTGTTGGCCCTCTTTTAAAGTACACTTACAAATGTTAAGTATCTCAATAATTGAGGACTTTTTGTTTGTGTTTGTAGTTATTAGTATCTTTATGCAGTTGGAAGTTTGTTTTAGGATTCCCATTCTCAGACTGAAATTTTTATTGGGACAATATAGGGAGTTACAAACTAACAGCTTGCAATTATCAGTCTTAAGCAACATGAGCTGACATGGGGGTCCATTGTCTGATAGTGAAAGAAGGATGATATAAAGTCCATTGACATTAGTCTAGGAATTTTTTAATTTTTTTTTTAAAGCAGCATCATAAAAGATCCATTCACACAAGTCTGTGGGGACTATTTCTACTGACTAGACTGGTGTTTTTTGTTTTTCAAGATCATACATATTAAAGGTTGTGGTTTTGATATAGCTGTATCAGGACTTCTACAATATATTTGGTTTGATACTGTATATTTTTTTTCTTTGGAAAAGTAATTCTTAATATGGATGATGCTAAACAGAAGATTACTTAATAATTAGAGGAATGATTGGCTGGTTTTGAGAGTTGTAATGCGGGACCCAATACATTAGACATACTATGACTCAATTACATTTTGCATCACTATTTCAGGATTAGAGCCCACAGCATCTCATCAGGCACCAAACTGAAATTTTATCATCTTGTAATTTTAGAGTATTGACATCCTAGCCATTAATAATTTGAAACCAAGGTTAAAAAATGCTGAGGAGGGAGAGATAAATATTGAGTGTCTGCCTTTAATTAAAATTGTTCTTGTACACATGGAACTGGTCTTCTGGAGACTGAAATTAAATGGTGCTAATGGCAGTGGTATCAGAAGACGTATCTGTAGCCCATGAAACTGTTCCCATGTATTGGAAAAACAGGAATCAGTTGTTATGTTTGTGGTTCATGGCACACAACCTCCAAGTAGGTTCTTTTTGTAGGTGGTGTCACTGTAACTGGCTATGATGGGAAAAAAAGAATCCAAAGGTAATTAATTATCGATTATCAAGTTGTAGCCAACTTCTTTATGCATTTACTTAGTAAAAATAAAGGCAGTTTAAAAGAGGAGATAACTATCAGAAACAGCTGAAATTCTCATGTAAATAGTTGTTTCTGTTACCAGAAGCAGCTGAAACTACTTGCAGTGCATTAGTTTTTAATTGCCCAGCAGTTCCTGACTTATAAAACAACTGCTGGACACCAGATGGTAATAAAATTTCAGTTTATTCTTTGTAGTCATTTTCAGGTTGCTGGAGTTGAAACAATTGTTCAAAACCAGCAGGCAATATGCTTGTTCTGTTCAGCACGGCTTTGGTGAGTGTGAAAACTTGTGGAAATATTTAATTTTCTCTATTGAATTGCTACAGGTATTTGCTACTAATGATCTGAATGACCTGGGATTCTTTAGTATAAAAAAAAACATTGCCCATAATAGATCTGATATCTTAAAACATATTTTTTTCTTACCTTTGCAACCTGCCTTGTAACCTAAATGGAAGAAATTAGCATTTAGGAGCTGTATTTCTAGTTCTATGTGGGCTACGTGTCAGAATTCATTAATCAAAGTAGAATACTCCTATCTCAGTAGACAAAAAACAAATTATATAAATTATTATAATAGAATATGTAATATTCATCAATTATAATTGAAGCAAGCATGGATAACACTAAACAAACTGTTTCTTAGAAGATCTGTTGTTTGAAATTCCTTCCACTTAGGGAAAGGAGTTTGGGGATAAAAAAATGTTAGCTGCTTCCCCCTTCATCTCAGTAAGCTTAGGTTTTACAATATTCTCATTTTCAAGGACTCTGCAGGAACTGCTTCATAGGAACTGGGTTTGCAAAAAGCTTCAGCTGCAGAAGACAATGAGAAACCAGCATGTTTAAAAAAAAATCTTGTAAGAGTGAAAGCTGCAAACTGTGCATGGAAAAAAAATGAGTCTGGAAGAGTGAGAATGCAAGAGATGAGACTTAATGAGATTAACTAGGGGGAAAGACACCTGCAGGGTGCAGTTCTTTAAACTTCAGGGTTAGGACAGAAAAGGTATTAAATTTTATTTCCCATCACCACACCCACACACACACAAAAGCAATGTTTTAGTCCAGAAACTCAAAGCAGCATCAGTCCCCAAATGAAGCACACTCCCTGCCTCCTAAGGCATGCCAACGTGTTGGGCTTCACAGAAACTGCCCCATGCAGGAATCTGTAACACCTGCCTTGGGACTTTTGATTTTCAAGTTGAGGTCAGCAAAGGGAGGTCAGAAACAGGCGGTGAGGATGCGAAACTTGCTGCATAACTGGAGTCTCTCCTGGCTCTTGTCCGCTAAAAACAGCTGAGGGAGGCAGAACTGATGGGGAAGCAGTTTGGCTAACAACCATAAATTAATAAGATGACCTGAACTGTACCCAACAAGGAACTAGAAGCTGTAACAGGAGCTTGAACCTGTCCTCGGGAATCATTCGCTAGGCCTAAAGTGAGCTCTATAAGAATGAAGAGAAAAATAAATTCATCTGAGGAATACTTCAGTAGTGTAGAGGGGTTTTTACAGAGAAGAGGTGTGTCTGTCTTACCTGTTCTACCAACTTTTCAACCCACGGGCCAGTTATATCTAAGGGGTTACAAACAATAAATGTTCAGGAGTTCTGTGAAATGGAAGAGCTGAGTAAGTGCAATCATGCTCAAATTGATGTGCCCAGGTAGGAAAATAAAGCATAATATAGCCTTTTTTTCAATCAACAGTATGCTTGTGAACTGGTTGCTTGCTTGCTGAATTTTGCTCAGCTGGAGAAGCAGGAAAAAACACAAGCAAGCTGCGATACATGGGTGTACATGTGTTGGGATGGAAAGGACTCTATTATTTTGGAAAGCAGGTTTCAACACTTCTTCATTGGTTTCATTATCACTCCCAAAATATTTTGTCAAAAAGAGGATAGTTCTTTGAGGATGTCAGGTAACCAGCTAGAGCACAGTACCATACCGATAGCTGATTTATGATACTAAACTCAGAATAGCAATATTAATATCTGAAAACAGTTGTAAAAAGCTTATAAAACCAGACAGGTGGCAACAGAGATGAGTTTTTCCCTGGACCAGAAGAGCTAAACCATGCTAGATGACCTGCCAGGACAATCAAAGGGGCTTCACGCAAGACTAGATTAAAACTGCCTTGTGTTGAGGGACTGAACATGTCCTGACAGAAAAGTGCTGTGCAAGTTTATAAATATATATATATTTATTATATATATGTATAATATATATATAGGGGATTGGGGGGGTCCCCCTAGCTTTGCTTGGTCAGATAGTATTGCACCCTTTGGACTTCACTGTGCAGTAGACAAAGCTGAAACGGATGAGTGCTTTTATTTTTTTTTTCTTTTATTTTTAAGCCAGACCTGGCAGAAAAGAACAAATTGACAGAAGAAATAAAAACTTCATCCTTATAGATGCAAAGCTGCTCAGAAACAACAACTGTGAGGCTGGACGTGTTATTTACCAGACTGAATATAAGTGCAGGTAGAGCACTGATGTTGGCTGAAGGTGCAGGCAAGCCAGAGGGGAGGGAAGCGGAGCCATCACCGAAAAACAAAAATGCAGGGAAGCAAAGAAACTCCTGACTCAGCCGAAGCAGCTCTGAGAAAAGGCAGTGAGAGCTGCAGTGGCTGCTTGCTGGCTGGGAGCAGCCCAGTACTGTATGCCAAGGGACTGTCTCCTGTTGGCTCTGTATCTCAGAGAGCCTCTGTAACTAAACCAGATGGTATTAAGGTCGTTCTTCATTATATCCTCACTAGCTGCTGACTGAAGCAACAGGCATTGATTATCCCCTAGGGCCAGGAAGAGTAAACAGATAAACACAGTTTTTCCTCTTTCATTTTCAACAGTGTACACCTAGAAATATTTCTTCTCGTTATCTGGGTTTCAGTGAAGGGTTTTGGAAAAACCTGCTCTGATTAAACTTTGGGTGTCCTATGAAGAATTATTTTCAGTATCAGTTAACAGGTATGTCTGGTGAGCAGTGATCCCAGGGAGCAGACAGCTTCCAACAGATTGCTCTATTACAGCACTATTCAATGAAGCATTTTAAATGATCCATTTAAAGACTTCGATCCTGAACCCTCTACATACCAGGGAATATTGTGTTTCATTTTTTTTAAACTGTATTTGGCCTTGTGATTGTAGAGGAGTTTTTGCTAGAGAGAAGTATGCTATAATGCTCTATGCTTTTCCTGCAGTTTTCCATTGCTTGAGCTACTGATCACAATCTTCTTTCAACCAGCAGCAAAATTAAAGTTTGGCCAGAAGCTGTTTGCTGCAGAGAAACTTGCAAACTTCATACCAACTCCATCTGACTTTCATAAACAATTTGGGAATTACTGGAACTATTTACTCTGGTAAGCACTTCGCTCCTTCCTTTTCCTTATAACACCTTGGAAACTCTTCTATGAAATGGAACAACTAAGGGTAAAAATACTCTTTTTTCCTGACAGTGGTCGCAGGGAGCATGCTAGCTCAGCACCTGTCTTTTTACCAAAGGAAGGTCATTGGTGCCAAACAAAGTCCAAGAGTGATGTTCTCCTGGGAGGCTCAGCTTTTTCCCCTCTCCCAAAAGACATGCTGCGTGCAGACTGGTTTTCATGGGGTATTTCCATCATCTCTTAAATTAGCTTGTGTCTAGAAAGCTTTTTTTCCTATGACCTTCAGGACAATCAGTTTTCTATATGAAAAAGGGGCAATTTCCCTTTGCAAGGCTTACCTTAGTGAAAAATGCCTGTCACTTGCTGGAACTACAAAACTTTAGTCACTAAACAAAATCCTAATCAGAAGCTCTGCTGTCAAGGTTGTAGTGATTCAGCAAATCAATAATAGATTTGAGAGTAGCAAATATCATAGGTATTACTGATTACAAGCTCAAACAGCTTCTTTTCCCAAAAGTTGAGCTCAGCTGCACCTATGGAGAAGAATTTTTTTTGGCTGAAAAAATTGCATAAACATTAGTCTCCTGCCCCAAGAAAAAGAAACCTTTTTTGCAATATTGATCTGAGTCTCCGAGGATTTCTTTACCCATCTTCCTCTTTGAGAAGGATTTCTCCAGCCTCACCTATCACATATTCAGAAATAAAGTATGCATGCTTTCTTGCCAAAGAAAAAAAATGGATACATTTCCTGCTCATCTGTGTATGCCAGAATTGTCCAAGGTACTTCAGTTAATCATGATTGTTGACATCTTGCAGGAAGAAATATAGTCTTGATTTATGCCTGAATCATATGAAACACATTAAGTTCTTGCATAGTAATATGTGTTGCCAGTCAGAAGCAGAAATTATTATAAACATGTGTCAAATCACTTAGTATTGTGTTGCAACTGCCTTGCCTTTTAATGAGAAGTGTGTAGTCTTTAACGTTAAAATACAATCACTACCACCAGAAGGAACAAAAAAAAAATCCTATCAAGCAGCCAGCCCATCAGTATGATAATTGCCACCTCCAGCCCCCACAAGAACTGATGCTGAAGCTTCATTCCTGTATGACTGAAAGAGAAAACCTCACTGCACTCAACTCTGTCCTTCAAAGAGGCCGGCTGCACTGTCACACTCCAGTTTTGCTCACTTCATGTATGAAGAATTAACAGTTAAAATGAATAATTAAAGTACAACTTCATTTGGTATTAATCTAGGTAATGCTCTTGAAGAGGGAGGTCATTAGTGGCTTTCAGATTATGGAAAGTTGTAATTTGCCCAGGGTGTTTGGATTTCAGAACGGAGTGGTTCTGTGCAGTGCAGGGGGGAGCTTGCTTTTGGGTGGGAAGAAACTTCTTGAAAACCAAGTTCTGCTCCAATACCAGCTTCTCCCAGCTGATGTCACTCTGACAATGAATTCAAGCACACCAGACAGAAAACCAGCACTCTCTATAAAATCTAATGATGCCCCTGAAGGGAAAGGAAACTCATCCTGGGGGCGTAGGAAGGAAACGTATTAACACATACGGAGGAGCTCACCAGCGTTCAGCTGAGCCCCACGGCAGCGTTCAGCTGCTGCGGCTGGGCCACCACAAATGGCGTGGGCCATTTCCAGGGCAACTGGACCACTGACTGTGGCCACCTGCTGCCCTCGGGGCTGGCCCTCACTGCAGCCGTGCCTCCACCACTGCCGTGGGGCTGGGGCTGGGTGGAAGATGTTGCCCATCAGCCTGGTAGCCCACGTCCTTCCTGCGAGAAACAGGCAGTGTGTGATTGCTACGGGTATTTGGCAGCTCAGTAGGGGAAGTTTCTGGCTGTCCAGAGCTCTGTAGAGGCATCAGGCTTTCCTAGCCCAAGTACACTATTGCCAGCCAAGGAGCACATGAATAATGCTGTCAAGGGTGTGGGGAAAATTAAATCCAGAAAAGAGATAACAAAGAACGTGCTCCAAGGCTTTGCATGTAGCTCGGTCATATTTCACATCAGAACAAAGCCCAGAAAAATCTAATATGATAATATGTGAATGCACAAAGGAGCATAAAAAAAACCCTGGAAAGCAAGCGAAGAAGATTTATAAAGTGAAAAGCAAGGAAGTAATTAAAAATGGGTAGGCTTACCACATGACGCAAGCATAACATAACAGAAGATTACCAAGCAATGGCAAGCAGCAGGATGTTAAAAAAGGGGAACCCCCCTTTATCTTCCATAACTGTTGTCAAAACTCCCTCTTATGTTGCCAAACTAAGACCATGTCATGCAGCAAAGTTGTCTGTTGAAGATGGCCTCTTTTTTTTTTTTTTCCTGTGAGAAAGATGTTTGTGTTGGTTAATTACTTAACTGGGTGCCTACAAAGCATCAAGGAGGTGGGCACCACAGTGATGAAGCACCCTCAGGGCACCTGGTCTGAACTTGCAGGGAGCCTGGCACAACTGTGCTGAAAAGTATGAGCCGCTCACTTGTTTTTACTGGATTTTCCGTCAATGCTGCTTCACACCATTTTGTCACAAAGTCCAGCAGAGAGCATCCCGTTTGCTGCTGCTGCAACCTAGCCCTTCTGAAGCTGCCTGGTTGGGTTGCACCTCCCCGGGTGGATGCATGTCCCTCCTCCTCCTCCTCCTCCCCACCACCTGCCGCTGCTGGCTGTGGGCACAGAGCTCTTGCCTTCCTCACTACAGGCAAGATGTGTCTTCTGGGGCAGCAGGTAGCAAATGCAATGAATCAGCTGAAAATGGTTATTTTCAACCCAGACTTTTTTGAAGTATATAAAACTTATTCCTGTCCTTTCTAAACAAGCACTTTTTGGTTGTCTGCTGACACACCCTGGAGATGGTTTGTCATGGTTTCTGAGCTTTGAGCTGAATTAGACTGAGGATGGTTAGCTGAAGTAGGACTAAAATCCCAACAGTTCTCTCTTCCCCAGGGGGAAAGTGTCAGGCAGTAGCATTCATACCAGCAAAACCACTGCAGACAGGAGTGCTGTCCCTCTCTTCACATGTGATACAGTGGTGCATCAACAACACTCTCTTCTGAATGACATTGATTTGTTCTCTGACATTTTCAGTGGTGTGCTTGAAGCACTTCAACTGAAGTAATGAGGGAAAAAAAAAAAAAAGCTGTGAAGCTATAGGGTCTGTGTGCCTCCTGTGTTACAAAAATCTGCTCCAATGTGTTTGCTGGAGAGGCACTCGGATTTCCCTGGGACAGTGGGTGTTGCTGCAGCTTTCTCTCTCTGCTAACCTTGGGTTGTTCTCTGTCTCTTGCTGGCAAAATCCTGGGTGTATGTGCCTGACAAGATGGATGGAGGGTATATGTTCTCTTAAGTGCATATACAAATTATAGGGAAATTAATAGAAGATTGCAGTATCAATAATTTGAATGAAAAAATTAGAACATCATCTTTAAAATTCCTACTCACTTGTGCATAATTCCAGCTTCCTAATGAGCTGTTTCTAAAGATTTATGATCTTTCACCTCTGGCTTCAAACGCAGGCCCTTTTTTTAATTAAAAAATCATTTCCATTACGCTCTCACACAAGTTGATGTTTTAGTACCGAGGAATGAGAAGCTGTGGGAGAAGCAGGAGGACTACTCTGGGGCTGTGTCTCTGGCCCTGGCCTGTCTGGCCAGCAGCTCTGCTGGCTACACCTCTTTTCCAGAGCAAGGCGAGGCCCTTGCAAAGCGCACAGGTACAACCCTTCAAGCTCTGGCAGCTTTTTTTTGGGGGTGGGCG
>JANZLQ010000061.1:326944-354027 GCA_026212715.1 Elanus axillaris
TCTCTGGTTTTGTTTTTTTTTTTTTTTTTGTCTTTTTTTCTTTTCCCCTGAAGGTTATTTGTAACATGACAAAAGCTCTTCTGAATCAAATTAATGGGTCATCTTGGCCACCCAGCATTGTAACTCTGACAGTGCCAGCGGGAGATGCCATTTAAGGTGAGCATCTGAGCAGGGCTACCAGTGGCAGTCCCTCCTCCTCACTCTCCTCACATTCTCAGGCACTGTATTTGGGCTGTTAGAGGGTACATCCTCACCTAGTCCATTTGGTATTTATTTATGGGCCTGTTGATGAATTTTTCTAGCCCCTTTTGATGATCCTGTCTGCCCCTGAGCTCCCAAGGCAGTGAGTGCAAGCTCATGCCTGTGGTGTAAAGATGCACTTGCTTCTCCCTTTCTGGGACTGAAGGCCCGTGAGGTTCAGCAGGTGTCCTCAGACTCTGGCTGTGCACAAGGTGGTGGATAACGGTTCTGCATCCAGCATCACGACTTTGTAAACCTTGGATCACACCCTCCCACCACAAGGCCTCTCCAAATGATGCTTTCTTTGCTTTTTCCAAGCAGTTGATGAGCTCTTTATATTCCATATGATAGGGAAGGTTGTTGGCTTGTCAGTGGTAGGAAGAGATTATGTAGCTAATGTGTGGGATGTGTAAATGCATTTTTTAAGAGGTTAAAACAGGATCCTGAAATGCTGATATCTTAAGTCATGCATATTACCAGATTTATTTTTTTTGTCTGTCTCCTTACAGAGGTTTCCATAAGTTGTAACGTGACTATTTCTGGTTTAGTTCCTTATTAAAGTTGAGTAACAGTGCATTAGTGTGAAACTCTTCCTCTAATGAACTGGGTAGCAGAATGTGGATGTTTTAAACAGACTTTATTTTCCAGGTGTGTTTTTTTCTGCTCAAATGAAACAAGAACTTCTCTTTGTCCCTCTCTCTCCCCACCTGTGCATCACACTGTTGGGTGTAGGCTTTGCTTGTGGCTCATTCGAGGACAGGTACTAGCAGGCAAAATCATTTTGTAGTACAAGGCAAAATTGCTGTGGATCATCAGCTAGCTGGCATGTCTTGGCAACTGCAAGTCAATCATCTCAGTGGTTTCTTCTCCACTTCTGTTTTTGCCTACAAAGCTACAATCAGGGATCCCTAGGAAAGAAGAAGTCCTTTCCTGACACTTCCAGCAGTACACTGATAGTCAGCTTGAATACTCAGTTTTTGTTTTGATTGCCCCATCCTCCTGCCTTAACATTTTATATCTTTATACCACTTCACACCTATTCTGCAAAAGCCAGTACTTCTCTTCCTGCATTTCTAAAATGAAGCTGCTATTTATTGACAACTGAGTCATTTCTGAGCAAGCCAGGGCCTGTGATGCACCATGCCTGCAGACAGGTAGTGCAGAGACTGTGCCTGCCTTGGAAGGTTTTGGATCCAATCTCCTGTGCGGCACTCAGCCCTGAACGGGAGGAGCCATTCAAGTCTGCCACCTTTGACTCACCCCAGAAGCTCTGTCTCCTTGCCCATGGAGTGAGTGTACTCAGACCCTGAACCTTCTAAGCCACCATTTCTCCTCTGGTAGTGATAAGAAGCATCCACACACCAGCTGTCTAATTAATCATTTGTAGGCATAGAGGTGAAGGTGGTGTCTTACAGTCAGAATGGAAAAGAGGAAAATGTTGTAGCTTTGCACCAATAAATGTTTATTGACAAGTGAAGCTTTCTGAGGCAGCCATCAAAAGCTTTAAAAATGTCCTCACTGTCCAGGTCTTTTGAGCAAAAGGCTTAAACTGGTGCCTGTACGAATCCTGCTTTTTTCTACCCTTGAACTGAACTCCTCTGCCAGTAAATTTACCTACTGGGGTTCCTTTTTGGCCAACTGGTGAATGCATAATACATTTATCATTGTTTTACAAAGCCTCTGGTTTTGCTAGTTACTGTGCTCTAATGTGGTATTCTTCCTCCCAGTTTTGAACCAGGGCCCTTGTTGTAGAGCTAGTGACGCCTTCACTTAGCATCCTTAATTACTCCATCTTTCCTCATTTAAAAATCTTTATCATGTATCTATGAGCAACGCTTACAGAGTGGGTCCCTAAGACCTGTTGATGATCAGTGGAAAGGCCACTCGGAAGCAGATGCCTACACTGTAGACAGGTAAAAGGAAGCAAGAGGAGCCCAGAGTACAGAGGGAGATTATTTTCTCCCATTCAGGTCAAGGCTATAGTTCCCTGACTGGGATTTTTTATCATTTGTACTTCCCCAAGAGGTGTCTGCAACAACTGCAGCCCCTCACATCCTACCATGTTGGCTGTCTCCTCTCTCATTTCAGTCAATGGTGATCTAGTTTAGCATGCAATTCCTGTGACCAAATATATAACTTTTGGGTTGAGATAATGTATTTACTTGACTCCACTGACAGTAATGCATACTGGAAAAGCATAAAAGCATTGACAAACTGCATGGCCTGGACTCATATGACTAGGATAGCAGTAAGAAGTCCTAATGCAGCTTTTGCTTTTTGGTGGTGTGTCTGGTGAATTCAAATGTTGGCCCTGTAGGTGGGGAAAGTAGTTATCATGAGCAAACTCAGTGCAGTCCAAAGAATAAAAAAAACTTTAATTGTTTGTCAGGCAAAAGCAAATCTATGTTCCAACTGAGCTGACTTGCGTTCAACTACTTTTAACTTGTTCTAGATTCAAGATGGGAATAGTTGAAAAAACACTTAGCATTTTGAGGGTAGTGCTAGCATTTCTTACCAAGTGGGAAGGAGGGGTGGAAAGGGAGAGGGGAAGAAGACAGGAAAGACTGACTGTGTCTCACACCTGAAACAGACACTGTATTGATTCTAGTGGTTTGGTTAGGAACTGTTGTGTAGGGGTTTGAAACACCCCCCCTTGAGATCCTCCATTTCCCTGGTTAAGGTGTTTATTTCTCAGAGGGGTTTTGGTGCATGTAAGATAGATCCCTTTCAGAAGACGTGAACCTGTAAGGTCTGTTTCAAAAGTGCACCAGTGCCTGATGGAGATATAAGGGCCCAAATCATAGAAGGCCAGGGAAGGTGTAATCCAAGTAGCCCTGCTTGCCCCATGCTTGTAGATTGAGAGTTGCTTAGGAATGAGAAAGTGGAGTAGGCAAATCTTAGAAGGTGTAGGAAGGCACATATAAACCTCCTCTGAGGAAAGGGAGTGGAGAAAGATGACCGAGAGAAACATTGGGAGCCTTTTTGTATTGACATTACATTTACTACTATGGTGGTTTAACCCCAGCCAGCAACTAAACACCATGCAGCTGCTCACTCACTCCTACAATCTCACAACTACAATCACAGAAGTGATTAAGTATGTCCCCCACCCTGCTGTGCAATCCACTCCTGGTGGCCAGTGTGTGTTTGTGGCCCTCATCAATGACAGCCATTAGCTCCATGTGCTGGGTGCCATGGGAGGACTGGCACCGCATCAGTCACATAGGGTTCTCCTTCCAACAGGAAACAGACATTCAACTTTCACCATGCATGTGGTGAGGGCTTGAAAAGAAAGGTACCAGCAAAGCTATTGAATCCAAGGCTGGAAGCAGATGCCATGGGTGACATGAGTCCTTCTGCAGAGATGTCCATAACTATACTGCGGGGGTCCACAAAAGCCCATATATGACTAGGCAGCCTTGGCGGTCAGCGCAGTCAGAGATTCCCTGAGTTAAGCTCAGGACAGGAAGGTGAGCACAGATAGCAGCTCCCACAATGCTGGCTCCCATGGGTAGCAAAGGCCAGGAGAGCTGCATGATTTTGGGAGCCTCTTCCACTTGCACTGCTCAAGGGAACTGAGCCTGGAGGATTGTCTCATAAACCCTGAGCATCACCTTACCCTGGCAGTCTTGCTCACCCCAAACTGGGCAATGGTTGACTGGCAGGACTTGCATGATGAGATGCCCCAGAGCAGTAGCTCCACTTCTGATCCCAGGGATAAGCTCCCAAAAGGTGACATGGCACATCGGAGTCCACTCACAGCTGATGGCCTTGACTGTGGCCACTCACATCCAGAAGCTACAATTTTGCAAGGCACCCCAAGGGTGATGTGGCCCCATGTGTCCCCAGGGCCCTGGTCACACTCAGGCAGAGGAGTTCAAGCATGGTGGCCACTCAGGAAGAAATCCCGCTGTCTTCATCCTTTGGGAAAAAACAGTGCAGGACAACAGACATCAGGTGTCCTTCCAGTTCTGCCTCAGGATCAGGCTTCCACTGTCAGGCCTTGGCCCACAGCCCCTTGCAGATTATACTGTCTGAACATGAGCAGGGGGCGAATGGAGAAGCTGGCTTCATGGTGCCACTTAGGAGCAGCACCAGGAAAGACAGAAATAGAGGCTTTTCTGGCATTAAGCCTGAAAAGGGAGATGATGTGTGTACAAACTGACATGGGCAGTGGCACACTGACAGAAGATAGATGAAGGGACAGCGTGGTACTTTCTAGAAGGGGTGGCAAGTGAGGGAGACAGGGTTTGGTGGGGTCATTTGGCTCCTGAAAGTGCCAGACTGTACATGCAGTCGAACTGTTTAGCCCTGGAGGCTGGATTATAGATACTCTGAAATAAACACCTTGAATTTAGGTCGTAATGGGGACGTGAGATGCCTCAGGACCAAATGCTTTGATCAGCAGATCCACATTTATTACACTGCATTAATTGCTAAGGTAGGCTGAGCCAGATGTCACAACAGCTTTGTCTTCGTCAAAAGCAGCCGCAGCATGAAGTTTCCTATGTGTCTCAGCACTCATTTCCTGCAGAACAGCTTTTATATTTCATGGTTCCCCTGCTCTCTTTTCCAGTTGCTTGAACAGCTCTGTCTAATTCAACCGTGGAAGAATTTGCATTTCTTTTGCAATATTGAGACCTATTCAATCCCCACTTTCAAGAAGTCCTGAGCTGGAGGCTCCCAAGCTGGAAGCAATACAAAATGAAAAATATTACATGTTTTCAGAGACAATACCTTGCCTGCTTTTAAACTAATTAAGACCTTTGCTCACAGGTAAGAGAAGGCTAACAGTACTTACTGAGGTCTCATTTTTTTATTATTGAAGAAGCATTGATTTTGGACCAGAGTTTCCTTCAGCTAAGGGCCATCAAAGCAGATTAAAAAAAGACACTTTCAAAAGTTTACAGCTTATGCATTCTGCAGCCAGGTTGAAGGAAAATAATCAGAGCAGACATAAACAAATTCATGGTTTTGTGTTAATGGAGCCAGAGTTTGTTCTTGAGTTATGTAATAGTCTGCAGCACTATAAAACTGAAGGAAACATTATGCAGTAGCAAAATGTTGAGGAATTTATTGTGTACATTTATAAAGTAGTTTAGTCAAAAGCATATGGAGCCATTTAAAATGGCATTCAGCTAACACTGACTTGCCTACACTGTGCATATATTTAGTGTTTATTATAACGGTAGGTTCTCAGATACGCATCTACAAGCATGTATTCTTAATGCAGTTGACTGTGTGATAGAGGCCTATTTTTATTATGGCCTTTGGCTTACAACATTTCCTGAGCTGTGTGTTTAAATTTGAACTTTTAAATATAAAAGTCTATGTTAATGAAAATCTTGTGTATTTTATAAAGCTACAGAGCTGTGGACCTCAAAGAGCTCCCAATTATTTAAAGGTAGAAATGTTAGTAGCATTTTCTGTCTTGCCTCCTGGCCAGCAAGAGAAATTGTTTGAGCAGTTATTAGCTGTGTCTGTGTTTTTGCATACTATTGGGCTAAGAAAGATTGTTTACTGGGGAAAAAGTGAATTTTCATGCTCGCTTCTAAGTCTAAACCCTTGACTCTTGGTGTCTTGCCTGCATACAGGCATTGCATTTTGAACAAGTATGTGGTTTAGGTATGCTAACTTGGTAAGATTTCTGACACAAAATTGCTTGTTTTCACAAGCATGCTATGGAAGTGTTTTTTAGGGGGGTAGTTGGTTTTTTTTTAAGGGCTATTTTATAATCACAAAAGGGCAAATATGATCTTTTGCTCAGTCTCAGCAGCATTACGGATTGTATTTGAGTTGATGATGGACTGGATGAATCTCACAAGTATCTCACCTTGTGCTTTGACCACAGCATCACAAGCAGGCTGTAGTCCATGTGATTGCAGCTGAGCACTTGGAAGTGAGATATGAGTCTACCTTCAAGGTCCTGAAATCAGGAGGCAGATAAGAATGCATAAAATATTCAAGTCTCAGGATCTTGCATTGCTCAAGCACATGTTTTGAATGCATAGGACTGCTAATGCTGCAGAATGCTCCTCCTTTCAACTAAAATTGTTACAGCTTTCACATATGGTTATCAAAGCCATATGCCAGGGCTCATGATTTTAGGCAGATCAATAGAAGACTGATGTACATAAAAGTTGTGGGTTGTTTTTTTTAAATGTGTTTAGTTCCCAAGCCTCAGATGAGGTCTTACAGTCAGGACAATGACTGGAAAACCCTCTAGAGCAAACCAGTAAGAAAAACTGAGGATGTGGGTGCTTATTCCATATCCTCAGGGCTTCAGAGCTCTGTCTCTGCTTCCTCTTAAGGTAGGGCAATAAATCCTCCCTAGAAAGTAGGTTTCTATGTCTCCTCCCTCCAGAAACTGTGCAAGGTTTAATCTTCCACTCATAAAATACAGTTGAAATTTTTGCCCCTTGTTTATTTTATATTAAGCTGATTTTTAACACAGAACTTCACAACTTCCCCCATCTGGATGAAAAAACCCCAAGCCCTCATGACTACCTTCTCATGTTCCTTTTTCTCCCAGGGTCAGTTAACTTGATATGATATGGTATGATAAGATGGCACAAACTGAGCAGAAGAGCCTTCTCCCAGTGCTGAACAGCCATCTCACTGTGTAGGCAGGCTGTTCTGCTGGGATAAGTGGGAAAATATGTCTGAAACCTCTGCAGCTGAGGACTTGAGCCCTCTTGTGTCCCATATGCGGAGGAAGGCTCCCTGCTGCAGGGCTTATCACTAGAAAATTGTGAGGGACCCAAGTTACCCAAGTTGGTCAGTGGGCACGGGGCTGAGCCCGCACTTCAGGAAAGACAGGAAGGAAAACCGCGGCTTCTTGGCATATCTACCTGCAGTGTGGTGGTGAGGGTTGGACAGCACCCAGTCTCACTGCTTCCTTTTACCTCCTCTGTCCCATGGTGTAAAATCACAGGCATCTTCCCTGAACGGGATTCACATGGCTTTGTTGCAGCGGCTGAAGGGACTTACAAGCCAACAGAGTTTAGCCTGGGGTGGCAATATGGGCGAGTGAGGTGTGGAAGCTCGCTGAACTTGAGTCCATTCCCTTGACCCGTATCTGAGGCTCAGTGTACACAGGCTGGTCTATTGTTACTGTGACAGTCAGCTATTCAATAGATTTCTAATTGCACATAGTTTTTTTAATGTGGCATTACAGAGAGAAGTCCAAAATGCCATTTACCCACCTGCCATAGCACTGAGACTACTTTTCTATCTGGAGTTAAGCTTCGAAAGCTGAAGCCACCTTCAGCTATTTAGCTTAACCATGAACTCAGTAGCAACTTCAGCTAGAATCATATTGAATCCTGACTCCTTAATATTGCCAGAAGGCTAGAGAAAGTGGGAGTTCTGAGGAATCTGCAAAATTATCATTCTGATTTGCATTATGTTGTTTAACCATTATGTTTAAGCATCATATTATTTGATCCAAGTCATGCTCAGAATCACGATTCAGTTCTTTGGTGGGATTGGTATATATTCAGCCAAATTAAAGAGAGTTTATTCTCAGACATGTCACCTGTCTAAAACCGCTGGGTTTAATTCTAATGATTCTGTGTCACAAATGTGATTCTGCATTAAAATGTCAATATAGATCAATGGCAGTAGCAGTTATCCTGGCTAGACACACTCTGCTGTGGTATTTCTATTATAAAGAGGGCCTATATGCTTGCATCCCATCAAAGCCCTACCTTGCACTGCCATGTTCTAGACGTGCCTGTCCGGATCAGGTGTGGTGGGTGTTATTTGTTCTCCAAGGTTTACACCAGCTACTGTAAACTCAGTCACTAGCACCTTTCACGTAATCCTGACAAAAAGTGAGACATCTGGGGGAGAACACAGTGGGTATCTAGGAATCCCTTACACCCTTCCCCAGCCTTCCCCTTTGGTCACCATGGGAAGCAGGATACTGGGCTTAGGTGGACCTTTTTGCTCTTACACTATATATCCTTTTGTGTATTTCTGCTATTCTTTCTGTTCTCCTCTGGGCTGGCTTAGGAGAGCCTCTGTTATGCCAGTACTACGCAATGCAAATCAGACTTTTCTCTCTCTACTTTGAGCCTCCATTGGTGGGTCCTACACCCTTTGGAAGGTGTCCTCTTGTCCCTGCATAGGGCACTGATTATGCATTGAGAAGGGTCAGGGTGGGGGTATTGGTTGTTTCCTGGATAAACTACAGATCACAAGTGGGATTTGGATCATGGATGAAATCTTTTTGTGGCTCCAGGTGTTTCCTTCTCTCAGAAGAGGCTGAGAGTTGCCCCACACTCTGTGGGCACATGAACCTTTAGTGTGCCCCAGTGTCAACAGATATGACAGAGAATGCCCTGACAGCCTCTCTGGACCAGGCCAGAGCTGTGGCTTTGGGGCTCTCCTTGGCAAGCAGCAGAGGGAGGCTTGGCCAACCTTCCTTGAGGGAAAGCAGTTCTTCTTTACTGCCTGTCATTGGCTAGCTCCTCCTGACTTCCTCTTCATTTTGGGGGCTTTTAAGGATAACACCTATCTTGCGGCATTGAATAGAGTTTCATTCTCTCTATCTAGTTTTTATATACCTTTTTTATACCAATCATGTAAAATTGAGGCTTTGCAAAACACAGGCTGTTGACTGCTAAACACTTTTGGCTACTGAATTTTGGCACCCCACAGATTTTCATAGCAGATTTTGTAGCAACCCTATTGCCAAAACCAGCCAAGTGCCTTGGCAAAGCCAGTTTGCTATGCCAGATAAACTAAAGACAAACAGTATTACAACACTCTGTATAGGTAATGGGCGCAAATGGTATTTTTAAAAAAGGCTGGGCTAATTGCAGCTCAGTCTTTCATTTTTCATTGTTTATGTCAGTTCTGGGGAGACTGTTCTGTTGCAAATAAGGAGTTTCTAACGACCATACCTGCAAGGCAGGTGATGATGGTCTTTTGTAGTGCTGTGTCAGAGAGCACTGCAGACCAGGGTCTCAGCAGAAACTCCCCAGATGCTAAAGCAAGCTCTGCCATCGTTCAGCTCCCCACATCTGGCTCTTACAGTGCCAATAAGCAAAGTCTCTCCAGGTGGTCACTGGGCAGCGCACACGTAAGACATGGAGTAAGATTCCAGTCCTCACTACTGCTGATAGGGTATTGTAACATCAAACTTGTCATTATCGGGCTGTATCCCAGCTAGTGTGTAATGGTGGTGCATCCCCATCTTGCCTGAACATGACAGACACCCCTGGCTGTGCCCCTGGGCCATTAATGTTCAGTGAAGCAGCAGTGCATTTGACATGGCCGGCGTGGGCCGGCACAGCCGCACGGTGGGCTGAAGCACAGTGTTCAGCATGGTCCCTCCAGGCAGCCCTCGGAGGGGTGCCCTGGGCCTGCAGTTCCAGGGCTTTCAACACAGCCGGATGCCTCATGGAGGGCAGTGCCAGTTCCCAGTGAGCAGCAGTCCCTGTGCTGCCATTGCAACTGTGACCAGTGACTGTGCCAGAGCCACCCAGCTGAGGGCTGCCATGGCCCCAGGGCAGACCAGCACGACCCACAGTGGGTATGGCCTCTTCCCCTCCTCCCCAAGGGCCAGCCAGCTGCTTAGCAGACAAAAAAATCATAGAAACAGACCTCTCCAAAGGGCTCTAGAAATCATATTGTGTTGCCGGAGCTCGGTTGCCTCCTGCCAGTCTGGCAGGGATCACTGCTGGCTATAGCTAGGGTCTAGTCCCATCACTGCATAGGGGCTGGAGGGGTGCCGGGCTTTTTCCATAAACCTTTTTTATAAAAACAGCGTATGGGGTAAATCGGATTTTGTTTGTTTCTCCTGACTCTTCATCCTAATTAAATGGAAAAAAGATCCCGCAGTTGAAATGCTCCCCAGAGCCATAGCCTGAAGTAGTGCTTAGGCATGGTTAGATGGACTCAGCGTGGTGATTAGGGACTCAAAATAGCCGTAATTACCACATCCCACTTTGGACCAGCAGCAGCGCAGCAGCTATTTCAAGGATCTGCTTTCTACAGGTGCTGGTTAGCCCCCACTGCGGGGAGTTCATCCTGTGCCAGCTCTCTTTCTCTTTTTTTTTCATTAGCAGCATTTTAAAAGAGGAAAGTCTACCTTTTGATCTAGGTGATATCCTACCTGAAATCGATGTGGATGCTTTTGTCCACTGAGCTACCCCAGAGAAAACTGGTTAAAACCACAGGAAGCACTAGTTAGGAAGAGTCACTCTCTAATTCAGTGTCCAAATTCAACTTTAACTAAGAATCCCATTAAAGACAGAATATTTTATTACCTCTAAATAAATTCCAATACTTATATTTGGAACCTTAAAAGATTTTTCTGTATAGTCAGCCAAATAAATTTGCTAGGACTGGAGAAAGTTGCAGGGAAGATTTAGTGCTTGCTCCTTCTAGGAAGAGGGTAGAAGAGAGAATTACTGGGAAGCAATGCAAGAGAAGTGCCATCCTGGTCTGACTGAATCCAGACCCTCGCTTTCCGAGTGGTAGAAAAATTGCAGAGGAACAAAACCAGGATGCTGCGCACAGCGTTCTTTGTAATCTGTTCTCATATGTCATTAGGATATTTTCAATCTTGCTGCCTGGAAGCATTTTAACAGCAGCTTACCCACCACCCAAAAAATCCATTAGTTTAAACAATAAAAACGAGCCATTTGGCCACACAGCAATGGCCCTAAAATTGCTTTGCTAAGTGCAGATATAATGAGGATGGAGCCTTCAGAGCTGTGCAAGGATCATGACAGATCTAATGGAAAATACAGCTGCTGCAAGCTGTTCTCCATAAGGGCAACACCAGGCCTCGGTTTGCTTTTCCTAGACCACCCTGTAGCTGGAGAACCAAATTTAGCAAGAGGCAGGTACTGGATGCAGAGCATGCCACATACATGCATGTTTTTTAGGGTGGCTCTTCTAGCATGTGCCTAAAAATGTCTGAAGCTTCACCTTACATCTGGTACTCATTAATCTGAGTGGGTCTGTGAAACCCAAGAATGGGACGGCCAGCATCTTCGAAAGCCAGCAGGTGCGCAAGTGGTTGAGGAGGTTGGAGCTAGCCCTCATCCCTGCCTGGCACCGCTCCCCCTCGCCAGGGACCACCCTCCCCAGCTCTGCTGACAGACCTGCAGGGTAAGCACTCCCTAACCCCATTCTGTCAAAATGACTCAGACTAGAAAACTTTTCCCATTAAATGTATCAACTCAACAGCCAGGGATATTTTTGTTTTATTTATCCCCCTCCCAAGTAATTTCCTCGGGGCTGGGGAGTGGAGTTTTGTTTCCAGCCCATAGCTGCACGCAACCGCCTGGCTTGGTTTATTGCTGAAGTGGATGATACCCAATCAATCCTGCACTTGGAAGCGAGGTGCTTAGCTACCATGCTCTGTCAGCTTTTCTACTTTATGACCCTGTCAAAACTGTTTTTATTCACTCCTAATATAATCTTTCCACAATAAGGAGCTTGCACGGCTAGAGATGGGCAGGAGGCTGCCGCTATTACCTGGGAACTGTGATAAATTGCTAGGCAGCTTTTAGGGTTGCAGCAGCCGTGGGAGTGTTCCTCTTGGAAGTTCAGGAACTTTGTTCATGCCCTGTGTTTTACATGCATGTCACGGTGTGCATTTATTGCCTTTCTTTCAGGAGTGTGCCTGTGTGGAGGGAATCATAAAAACTGATCACTTAATCAGTGCATAAAACTGAGTGATTAACAGTTTGTCCACGAGTAGCAAGAGCAGCACCAGTGTCTCACCAGACAAATAAACCCACACCAGGAAGCTTGACTGTCTGGGAATCACTGTTCAAAGCAATTGCATTTTTCTATAACTGGGATTGCATGGGATTATGGTATTATAAATGGGATTTGCTCTAAAGGCCAGTAGCCCTCTGTATCTTATGGATTACTCCAGCTTCTCCTAAAAGGAATTCCGATAATGCTCCTTTAATGAGACTGCACTAAATTGAATTACATTCTGCCTTTCCCCCCCTAAATGGGATCTTTTTCTACAATAGTGGACATGCGCACAGAAGAGTCTTATGTATTCCTTTCTAGGGGGTATGCATGACCTATATAACTACACCTACACAAACAGACATGAGCTTAACCCTAAATATTTGTAAAAGAAAAAATTTTTAGTTCTTTTGGAGCAATCTGGGGCCTGAAGGCCTCTGCTTACCATCACCCATTATTCTGGCCCAAACAGTCCAGCTTTAAAACTGGAGATGGTAAATCATCTAGGGACATTCTGCAAATTCTTTATAAAACACTGGCACTTCAGGGCCTGCAAATAACACCATTTCCAGGGCTCTGAACTCCCTTGATACAGTGGGGATGGGAGAGCAAGGGGAATAAACAACTGGTTTCTGACAGGCAACGGGAGGCTCCACTTTTTTTTTCTGCTACTGGTTCAGAGCAGCAGGTGCCTCTTCATAATCCTGCATCCTTGCAGGTGGCTTGTGAAACTACCTGCCCCAGCTGTCCCCTCACTGAATGAACATACCTCCTGGTCCCAGGCCAGCAGGTGAATGGGGCGAACAGGTGAGGTTTTGTGGAAGGTCATGGATGGGGAAAGACGAGTCAGTGCAACAGGGCTGGAAACTGCAGTCTTCTCTTAGCTGAGGTCTGGAGCGACTCACCCACTCACCTGAGCTGTGCAGCCCCACTGCAGCCACGCTTCATCTTGCTGTGGAGACAAAAGCTGCAGGCAATGCTGGAGAAGAGGCTGCCGTGGCTTGCAGACAAACCAAGGTAACAAGAGGCTTTTGCTGGATACATCTTGCCATCTTTATTCTACTCCTAGCTCTCTTTCCTCAATCCTGCTTTATCTAACCCATTTGCCATTCAGAAACAGCGATTAGCTCTTTTTCATGCAACACGTACCTCCTGTTTTACTCCATAATTCAGCTTGTAGCTCCATCAGCTGATCTCCAAGCTCAACCTGAGGGGTCCTTGCTGTGAGCTGGGTACAGAGGCTGCCTTGAAGATCACTAGGTCCATTCACCCGCTGTGGTCTCGCCTCTCTCAACAGATGAGCCCTGTGCTGTGGGTTACTGCGCTCTCCTTGTGCTGCAGGCATGAGGCCAGAGGGCCAGGGGCTGAAGGAAGCTCTTGGCTGGACTTCCAGCTGGTGACGGCCAGAAGGTGCCAGGCTGGGGTTTATGGTACCACAGCTTACCAACGGCTTCACGCCCTTCCTGTAGCTTTTTGGAAAAAAATTACAGGTGGTGCTGTTTTACTCTTCCTGGGCACCCGCTGTCATGCTGCAGTGCCGGGCTGGATGGTCTTGCAGGCTCCTCCTCGTGTTTACCGATGAGGCACGTGGCAGGCCAGGAAGCCAACAGTGGCGGAGCAGCGGTGACGAGAGAAGAGCTTGCAGCAAGTCGCTCCTGCGGACGGATGGGGAAGTGGGGGGTTAGTCACACGCTGCACGCCTCCGCACAAGCGAGGGTGGCTGGTTGGCGCAGAAACACACCACTACAACAGGGCTCCTCCAGGAATGTATTTATTTACATTAAACTCTATTATACAAACTGAAAGGAAAAGGGGGAAAAAAAAAAAAAAGGGACAACATGGAGGGGCAGGTGTGCCGAAGTCAGCACCTGTCACTCCCCACCTCGTCTCGCTGCGCCTTCCTTCTGCTCTGGTCTGACTGCGAGTGCTGTGATCCTTGTAGGAAAATCCCTTCCTAACCCTCTCTCAGTGTGAACATCCATATTTTCTGTTTAAGTGGCTTTGAGAAATCTTTTCTGCCTCCAAAGAAAACTCTTGCCCAAATGTTTTTTTCTTAATTTATTTATGTAACACAGTGTAGAAAGCTATCAATTCATAAGCAATGGTTCTGTACAATCATCCTGCAGAGGATCCCCGTTAATTTTCGACCAGCAGGCACTTTTCCCCCCCAGAAGTGCTCACAATTAACAGGGATTCTTTTGAATATTTTTTTTTAAAGATCAAAAAGATACATGGAAAAGAAAATAAAGTTTACCTTTCAATGCCTAAAGTGTGCACATAAAACAGGCACAAAGAAACGAATGTGTATTCCCATGATTTCTACGTCACTAATACAGCAGGAGCAACAATCTGTACAATAAAATGCAGCTGCAGAGGAAAAGAATTTCAATAACTCATCTGGAATACTTTTTAAAAAATGTTGTTTTACTTTAAAATGCATAGTGATCAGAAAAAAATGCTCAGCAAAGAGAAGCAGCTAAACCCCACAGACACAGAAAGCATCCCCCATCAATTCTTAAAGCATATTTCAGTTGGGACTTAATTTTTGTCACAAATCACAAGAATAATATACAACTGGCTAAGGAGCTACATGATAAATAATTGGGAAAGAGAATCTATCCATGCACTAGTTAAATACAGCTAACCTCTTTACAGTACACAAAAAACATTCATTAATAATGTAGTGTAAAGACTGAAATGTAAAGAGAAAGAGAGAGAAAATACATTACTGATTTTATTAATTCAAGTTCAGGCATCTACTTGTGTTACAGCACAGCTGTCAAAAGGCGAGAATGAGTAAATAATAAAACAGAGTGTTTTCCTTTCTTTCCACATTATTCTATAACTGAACACCGATGGGCAGTGAAGCAATCATTCTGCTGTCCAACTCATGAGGCTGCTGTGGTGTCCTAGTTCTGCATCTGTTCAAAGAACTTGTAGGTGGGATTTTCATAGCCATTTTGTTGCATCTTGGAAAGGTGGCGCTCCTCCGGTGTCACTGCAGCATCCACCTGTTGTGAGAAGAAACAACCAGCGTCAGATTCTTGCTCAAGTCACAGCTCACCCCACGTTTCCATAATTTATGGCCATCCACCATACTTTGTACCCTCCCCTGTGCATTCAGGCAGAAAGCATCCTCTGAAACGCCAGACAGTTTGTTTGACAGGTTCTTCTGTGCCTGCCCCCCCCGCCCATTTTTTTTCCTTAACAAATGGGGGAAAGTAAACTAGGTCACAATATCTGTCCAAATATTATAAGAAAGTCGAAAATAAAGCTGGCTAGGAAGTGATAGGGATACTTCTCCACCAAACAGAGCCTGGAGGCTCTCTTTGTCTGAAGAGACAACTGTCTCTGAAAACTATTCTCTCCAAGTTACACAGGACTGTAAGTGGCCTCATGAACAAAATCAATAGACTGCACTGCACCCAGCAATACATGAGAAGCCAGCAAGCAGCTTTCAAGAGCAACCTGCAAGAGATGGCCTTTCCAGCTTGGACAGTCATGGTTCACTTTTTAGAGTAATATGCAGAAGATAGGGCAACAGGAACAATTCTGCAACTCATTTTTTTGCTGTAGGACTTCAAAACCAGCTGATCAAACTCAGCAGTACCAGCACTGGTTTTTGTTGTCTGGCACAGGAAGCATGCAACTCCACAAACAAAAAAAGGGCATATATTTTCCATCTCCCCGCTAGTCCCCCATTATTAGGTTTTTTCCCCCTAGGATATAGATTGGTATCTATACTTGGGGTCAACTGATCTTAAAAGAAAGGGCTCACTCAAAAGCTGAAGGAAGAGGCTTGAGGCTGCCTTCTGTCTATATTGTGCTCTCAGATCTGTTGCAGGTGTTGTGGTCTGAAGACCAAGAAAATTAATTGGAAAAAATAAAATGAGGGTAGCAAGAAAATGCCAAAGTAGCCAGGCACAAGGTGAGCAAAAAATCCCATTGCACTCATGGAAACAGAAATTCTCTGGCTCCAAAGTCGAGATTGGTTCAGTTTAGTGACAAAAAGCTTGATGCATCTGCACTGGTTTAAGTATTTCTACTTAAAAAAAATGGACCTTTCTTGATTACTTGGAAGACAGGCACAAAAACAATGCACTCAAGACTTCTCCACTGAATACCTGCAGCTCCAAATTATTTTCTTCCTTCACTGAACATTACAGTAATATAAAATTCCATCAAATTAAAGTGGGTGAGAACAGTCTCTAAATGTTAATTAGGTATTTTACCTCTGCTGTATGAGCTCAGTAACTGTTGTGTATTCAAAACCTACTGTATCCTGGCTATCTTGCTAACTGCCTATGAAAACAGAGCTAAGAAAGCCGCTTGTCAGCTATTACATTTGCTCTTTGATGTCTCTAGTGTTTGACAGGTCTTAAAAGCGAAAGCAAAAGGTAAATTTTACATTGTCAAAAATTTAAAATCAGGAAGGTGACTAAAACACTACACTAAAGTATTAGGTATGAATATTTTCCCGTGGATTCCTGTAAGTAGTGACCTTTAGGAAAAAACATCAATTTACTTTTAGCATAAAAATAGCCTTTTGGATAATGGAAAGTGTATTCTCTCCAGAAGCCTTATATAGCAGGCTAACTTACTCTAACCTTTTAATAAAAAAAGCAAAGGAGAAGTACTTATGTCTGATACTCATTTAAGATCTACTCTACAATACTGGAAATAACTCAGCTTAGTGAGGACAGACTATGACCTTCGGTAAGTTGCTACCTGATGCCCTGGAGAAAGATTAAATCAATGTTCTTCATGCTTGGGACAAATGCAGGCTGCTCAGCTTATTTTTGCAGCCATTCTTTTACTGAGGTAGGTTATACCACAGTACCACCAGAAAATGGTTCCTCTCAGAGCCATCTTCTCTCTTGATGTTCTTTTATTTGTTACTTAAGAAAAGAAATGGTTCTGTGTGTGGCATGTGTATTGGACTACTCAGATGAACTGGCAACCCCAAATCTGATCAACTTTCATATCTGTGCCCCTTCTCAATCTCCTCGTCCATGTTCCAACTCTCAAATTGCATTTTCAATCAACACTGTATCTTCCATCAATTCTCCTTCTCTTACATAATAATTACACATTTTTGTGAAATACTCAAATTTAAAGGTCACGTGCTGCTTTTGCTCCCAAGTTATTGTGAAACTTTCCATAGGTGGGAGTCCTGAGCCTTCCAGCAAGCCCTTGACTCCTGCCAGCAGGGAACAGGATACCAAGCAGAAAGGATCACTGGGCTGAGCTGACGTGGTGCTGCCTGTGTTTCCAATTCTGCAATATAACTTGGTCTTTTTTGCTGTTAAAATACTACCATTCAAAGGTTTTCTCCTTTTTTTATTTTTAAAGTTGCATTTCCATGGAGTAATTCTCTCACACAACAAGCTCAAAATCTATCTATGCATCTATTTCTTCCCCTCCTGTGACATGCTCTTAGTCAGTGAGATCCTGTTTAGAGAGAGATCGCTCTTGCTATAAGCTGCTCTTTCCAGATTTCCCTTGTTTTAGAAATCAGGGAAAACTGTTTTTCTTTCCCAGCCCTCCTCCCTCTCCAAAAGTGACAAAAGAAACTTCTTCCGAAGGAGGCAACTTCCCCTGGCCAGCCCACATAAGCAGTGAGTGCTCAGCTTGGCTGTCAACAATCATTTTGATCCATCAAGGACAGAAGAACCCCTAGGAACTTCAAAGCCCATCTCCTCTTCAACCTCTACACCCAAATCCTCAAGACATCGCTGTACAACGTGCTCAGCAGCCAGCGTACAACTGTGCGCTCGCCTTTTAAAGACTCGTCTGTGCCTGCTGCTCAAGTCTCACCTATGCCCAAGCAGAGAGGGCAGCGGCAGGGCTAGGTGAGAAGCAGGAGAGAGCCACCACAACTCACAGCACTCATCTCTGCAACCACCTCCAGGGACTGGGTTGCTTCCTGCTGCTGTACTGTCCTTTCTCCAGGGGTTGCCAACTTCTTCCTCCACAAGGATACCCCATCTCTATCCATATGCAGTGAATCAACTTCTGGCAAGTCCTTGATGGTATTGCTGTTCAGCAGAGCACTTGTTTTCTATGTATGTCATCAGCATAACAGCACTAGGGCCTAACAAATCCATTCCATATAGGTTTTGTACAAACATGTAAAAGGCTTAACCCCTGCCCTGAGGAACATGCAAATTTAAGTGTTAACTATTTCCATTGTGACAATGTCGCTGCATGCCATCTGCTGCTGTTAAAGTTGTCACTAACATGGCTGCAAAGGGAAGAGAAGAACAAAGCAGGGAAAATGGCAACTGTTCCTGTAGCATTTTCAGCACTTACAGAAAACAGGAATACAAAGCAAGCACAGAGGAAGAGCCACCCTTTCATTCTTTAAGGGGCTACTGTAGCATCAAGTCAGCCCTGGTTCTTGTGCACAGTAACACCATGTTACCAGCGTATCTGGTGCTTCTCCAAATCAAGAAGTGAGAGCCTCACAATTCACAACTAAACCCACCAAGAGTTCAGAAAGATTCTCTTCTAGCATGAAATTAAAGTGCAATATGAAGCCCTCAGATTGAGGGATCAGGGGTCTCTGTGTACCAATACATGCCTGGGAGCATCTTTCTTTTCTAGGAGGCTCCCTGCATTAGGCTGGGATGCGAAGGAGGGGTATGCCAGAACCTGTGCTGTACTTCTTCATATTTAAGCTCCAAACAACACTGTATTGAACTCTGTCACCCATTTTAGCTTAAGCTTCCCATTCAGCACTTCTTATTCAGGACTAGAAGATGTGATAAGCACACAGAATAACCTGCTTGAAGGAAAGAAACAGGGTAAGACAACATAAATAAAAAGAATCAAAGAAAGTGCAAGGCAGAAGAGACTAAAAAATTGATGAGAAACTTGGAAGAAAATCGGGGAGGAGAAAGAGATCAGGAAAAAAATATGAGGAAGGACAGGAAAAACAGACTGAATTTTTAACACCCTTGCACAATATTCCATATTAAAAAGTCTCACTTTGATAAAGCTAGTTTGTAGTAAAAGTCCAGTAACCTCTGAAATATGGCATTTATAGATGAAAAGGATTTATTGAGGTTCCTACTTGCAGTCTTAGTCAATTTTTCTTTAATTTTCCCCTTTAGCCTTTGAAATGACTATTGCTGGTACTTCCTCTCCTTCCTGCAGCTGTCTGCTGCAGTGTAATCCATCTCACCGCCAACCTATGTGCACTATCACTCATCCTCAATGTTTTCTTTTCTATTCACTTTTACTCATTTTGACTCTGCCAAACTCTTCCACTCGTTCCTTGCAACCTTTGTCCTAGGTATTGCTCTGCCAAATGACATGCCTTGAACCCGATTACCTCCTTGTCAGTAAATCCCTAAAGCCCTTTACCATTTTAAGAAGCTTTTTGCACCCATTATGGAGGTGGCAGAAGTTGAACACAGCATGTAAGAGGTGATGCTGAGAAGCAGCCTAGACACTTCTCTTCTCTATGATGTGATGTCTCTTGAGGAAACAGCTTGGTCACGTAGATAACCTCTTTTGAGACTGTTAGTCCATCTATCCCCTTCTCCTCCAGCCTATGGATCTTTCACACAGAAAATCCTAACGTGGAGTCAGGAAGACAGTAATACTGCAGAAAAATTCACGTGCTGCATCTACATACACGGGGCAGATCAAAAGCCCAGACAGGAGGTGCTGCCAGCCCTCAGAGATGCACTGAACACAACACTGTTGTTTAAACGATGGTAAGTAGATGCTGCCTCATATACACCTGCAGACTGGACTTTTGAGAGAGGGACTTTGGAAAGTACTACAGCAATTTTAATGGCTTCTGTGCTACTGCAATGAGCCCTCCCATTGTCACCTCTCCCCACATGCTCCTGCTGGATGTGCTGCCTCTGTAACAGAAAGCAAATGAGCTTCAAAGAGGAGAACCTGAAACAGGAGGAGTTGAGATAGTTGGCTGTAGTCTGGAGCACAGGAGAGATGAGAAACCCTCTTTTGCCACCTGCTTTCATGGAGGAAGTAATCTCCTACAGACAGCTAGGGTGGGCACACCAGCAAAAAAACACGTTCAAAATGTTTGCCGGAGCTCCTATGAGCACACATAGTAAGTAATTTTCAATCACTCAAGTAATTTACTTAACTGTGGCAGTCCTTTTCCTGGAGAGGCTGAACCACTTTGAAACATTTATAGTCTCAGACTTGGAAGAAAATTACTATGACACTTTTTCTAAATAGGACAAGTATATTCCTCCTCAGAGCTTCAAAAAAAGGCTAACAGGATTTTTAATAATGACTTTTGTTAAATAAATAGTGAAATGAGAGAAAGTACTACAGTCAGAGTTGACTTTTTGGAAGATAAGAATACAGGTGGAACAGGACCTGTTTTGTAATCTTGCATCCATTATCACAGAGTTAAATTCTCACAGTAACTTCTGACATGCAACAAACAGGTTGCAAATTTTGTTAAAATATACTAGCCAACCTAGAGGTGATACACTGTTATTTTTACATGAAGTAATTTTGCTCTTTTGTGCTTTTTGTGCACAGCACATTAAAGGTGCACTGTTGCTGAGTACATTAATCCTCTTTAGACTGTAACAGCTTAATTTTTAAGACTTTTAATATTAAACATCAGTAGTATATGGGACTTCAGATGTGGTTTTTTTTTTCCAAAGTGAGTGCTACAAAATTTTCACCAACCTAGGACAAAAATAGATGTTATAATTTCTTGCAGGCGAGAAGCTCAGACAGTGAGGCTATGCAGTCTGCCAAGACTACAGAGCAAGTCTGGCAGAATAAGGATTCCTGCCTGCCAATGCCAGACACAAGGCAGCAAATCTACAAGGCAACACCATCTACAGTGTGGTACTGTAAATTGACTAATATTCTTGGTAGATGTGCATGCTATAGCTGTATGGTTTGACCTGTAAAATTTTTTATTCCCTAAATGATGCTGTCATTTTGACATGAATTACTTGTTCAGCTTGTGCATGTTATTTCTAGTCCAACGTTTCCAAGTTCACTGTCACTGAACAAAGCTCGTAGGAATCCAGGATTACCTTTGCCACATTATTCTATCAGGTGAAGCCCATCTGAAATTTTAAGGTCATCCTACAATAATAGTATGTCCACATTCAGTGACTGATTTGGGGCTTTGGCCTAGCAAGTCTCCTGACCTATTTTCTTGTTGCTAAATTCAGTCAAAGGAGGGTCTCAGGTGGCACAACTGCTGGCAGCAGCTAACAACTAGGTGGTTTAAAACAAAAACCTGTTTCAATTTCTATGAAGTGGGCTGGAATCTTTCATATGGACAGTTAAAGCTGAGATTCTTGCTTTCTATTTTCTGCCTCTTGGTCCAAATTTTTCATGGCTTATGTCTGCTCAAATCTCACCCCAAATGGTTGGTGCTCTTCTGACTATGTCTCTTAGGCAGGTTTCAAAGCATGTGAGCAACCACAGCACAGGCAAAGGGACATACAAGCAGAGACTTAAGACAAAGGCTTACTCAAATATTTTTAAGACACTTCGTTGTCCCAGATAGTGGAATACATGCATCAGGAAGTATGTATGTCTCCAGCAAGACCAAAGCAAGGTTCATTTGACTCAAGGTGAAAGCAACATAACTGGGGACTTGACTAAGACTTCATTTTAATCAAAAAATTTAAGATACCTCTTTTGGAAGGCAAAAACATATGTTTCAAGTGCTGGCTAATATAAGTACTACCTGCAAACCAGACATTCACATAGCAAATTAGATATCAATACACAAGGGGAAAAAAAAGTTACATGAACCTCCTTCCAGTTCTCATTATTAAGTTTTTCTACTTACAGAGAGCCTTTCTTGTATTCAAGCAACAGATGAGTGTCCTGGTTTCGGCTGGGATAGAGTTAATTGTCTTCCTAGAAGCTGGTACAGTGCTATGTTTTGGGCTCAGTATGAGACGAATGTTGATAACACACTGATGTTTTCAGTCATTGCACAGTAATGTTTAGACTAAGTCAAGGATTTTTCAGCTTCTCATGCCCAGCCAGTGAGAAGGCTGGACGGGCACAAGAAGTTGGCACAGAACACAACCAGGACAGCTGACCCAAACTGGCCAAAGGGGTATTCCATACCATAGGACGTCATGCCCAGTATATAATCTAGGGGAGTGGGGGTGGGGGGATCACCGCTTGGGAACTAATTGGGCATTGGTCAGCGAGTGGTGAGCAACTGCATTATGAATCACCTGTTTTGTATATTCCAATCCTTTTATTAGTATTGTCATTTTATTATTGTTATAATTAACTGACCACAAATTTACTTGGCAGATTGGGAAAAGACAAGGGTTTTCATCTTGAAAATCCCATATAAGACTTTTACATATTATGTTTCTCAAATCTGTGAATTTCAGATTAGCCATAAATCAAAAGCTGTTGGTGGCAAAAGAAAATCTTGTTTAGGAACAGAAAGTAATAAAGTATCTGTTTAGGGAAAATACTTGTAGTGTACAGCACAATCCACAGAAGACCTACCTCAAATGTTTATTTGCAAGCTAAATAAAGAAATTTGTGTATGTGAATTCCCAACAACAGTAAAAACAGATTTCTCCGCTTTTGTAGTATCTGCTCCTTGGTTTCTGTTAAATTTCCTACATTGTGAATTTTTACATTATGAGGTCATTGGTCTGGGATAGTTCCAGAATATACACTTGTGGTTTTACCCCCAACTTAACATGGTTTATATTGTGTCTGCATTTACAAAATAATACAATTTGATTCCACTCTACCAGATGCAGCCACTCCAACTCTGAACATTAGGCTAGCTAAAAACACTGTTTCTTCATTTGTAAATATATTTATAGAGCAGTGTGTTGACTGTGTTGTACATGTGACATCAGTTGTGCTTGGTAGTCTTTTCTTACCTCCACAACCCCATGATGAATAGACGTGTACTGCTTCTTCTTCAGCATCACCAAAGTAATGACAATGACTGTTGCTATGACAACACCTCCCACCATTAGTCCAATGATGGCACCTTTATTTGAACCCACATCTTCAGCAAAGAACACCTACAAAAGAAAAATAAAGGAAGGTGGCTAATAAAAAGTTCACTGTTTGGCTAACCCATCCAGCTGCCACAGCAATATAAAGCCTATTGAACTATCAGTAATTAAGCAGCATTGCACGTCACCCTAATTATTCAAAACTGGACCACTGTACCACAAAGCTCTCGTAGTTGGGAGAAGAGTAATTTGGGAAATCTGTATTGCCTGTGGTGTGGCAGTGCTATGGCTAAGGGAAAGACTCATCTCCATGTTGCTGCTTCACATGGGTCTAAGTAGCTCTTTTTTTTTCTTGGGTAAGCAAGTCAAGGTAATTGCAAAATGACTGATAAGCTTGTAGAGGAGTAACCAGGGAGCATACAGATTTCTTTATTTTTAGAATGCTCGTCATTAAAGTGTTCATAAATTTACATCTCTGCAGCTTGTTTGGACTACGCCTGATACATTTCTTCAATAAAGGAGCACTGAAGACCTGTAGGACAACAGTGAAACTTGCACACAACCAGGTGAGAGAAAATTCTTACATCAAAGAGGCAAGAGTCCGAATAACACAAACATGCCAATTTAAGTGACCACCAAGGGATCCATCAAGATTTTGCAGGGTAAGGGGAGAATGAGCTATACCTAGGTGATGAGCATACTCATGTGAGAACTAGATGAGATGACAGTTGTGTGAAAAACAGAGAACATCCACTTGAATTATGTGTACTGACAAGGCAAATCAGTGGACAGCAAGATGCTTTACTATGCATTTAGTAAGACTGGCTTTTAGCAACAGGAGCAGGTATGAAAAGTGGGTGATTGTTTTCACTGTTCTGCTTTGTATTCAAGGTATATGCTGCATTATTTTATATCTATGCATACTTTACAAACCTTTTGTCTACTTGTCAATAGTGGGCTTTTATTATTATTTTTAACCAAAATGGGCAAAAAGGATTAGAAAATAAATTACATTCATAGAATTGTAAGACTACCTCACTCTGAAAGACTAAATACTTTGATAAGTATTTAACAAAAATGCAGAGGGAAGCAGGAAACCAGCTGAGAATTATAATGAGCTGTATAACATTTGCACTCTAAGAAACACAATCTTCCTCAGAGAGGTATTAAAGCATGCCATATAAATATTTATATTGTTCCTAGTCATAAGCAAGAAATGTGCTTAAAGTTAAGAATTCAGTGGAAAGTACACACAATGGACAGTGTTGGCATAAGCTGATGCGAAGTAATAATTTCTTCTGCCAATTTTACCTGCCCAGGACTGAAATTCTGTTACCATGCTATTTTGGAGCACTATGAAATGCCCCAGCTAATACACAAGTGCAAAAGAAGAAGGCCTTAAGCACTCCATGCCATCAAAATCAACTTAATGTACAGTTAAACTGTGAACACTCATAAGGGAGAAAATAACTGCAATTTCAGCTCAATTCAGAAGTTTGCATGTAAAATACAATGTGCAGCTGCCTTCAAAACAATATTCTAAGGAGACTGTTTCAGTAAATCCTATCAGGGCACAGGAGAAGGAAAACACAGATGAAAGTATTTTCTGCTTATTGCTTTTGAATTAAAGCTAATGGAGAAGGGCATCAGCCAGGATATGGCATGTGGTAAACAAGCAATGCTCTGTAAGGCATCGATCCAGTTCTTTCTCAGCAGTACTGGACTTCTTGCTCAGACTCAGTTGAAACGATAACCTAGAGGACAGCTTACTAATTTTAAAATAATGGTTGTACCTATCGGTAAGAAGTATGGCATAAAATGCCTTAAAAGCTAGAACGGTCCCATTTTAAGCATGACACAGGTTACTCAAGTGCAGGGATTGCAATGCATTCCCTATCAATCACCATGGTAAGGCTAGTTTCTAGCACCAAACTGCTTGGGGTTGTATCAAACCACTTAAACATTAAAGGTTGCTGCTAGGAAGTGCATGTGACACAGGATCAATAACTACTGTGTCTAGAACACATTCCTGCAAGTTCTTTCCCTTCAGTAAACTGCATGGGCTTACTCCATCAGGATGTTTAACCCATCTGAGCTAAGCACATCAGAATTTCCCAAATTAGTGCTAATGCATTTTGGATTAGCTCATCAAACTGGGAATTCTCAGTTCCTGGCATCAAAGAGATGGCAGAATATCTTTTCACACAGTGATTGCCTAGTTCAAATGCAAATTTGAATCCCATGTTAATTTTAATTTTCAGCACTACTTAGCTTTAAGAATACATTAAGAAAAAAAGCTTTCAAGTTTAATATCAGAATATTGAAAGTCATAGAACTGAAATCTCATCATGTAATATACCTTTACAAAAGAGGAAGCAGAAAAGGTTTATAGTCAACACTGCTGTAGGGGTTCTTCATTACTTAAGGGACTGAAAAAAGCTTTTAGAAGATGCTTCTTCTTACTTACACTGCTTTTGGTTGTTATTTTTGTGTTCTTAAGAAGCACAGTTCAAATGGGGAACAATATTTTGCTCCTACCTGCCCTTCATCTGTTAATAACTCAATATACCTTAAAGAACAAACCACACTGATACAGTCAAGTACAAATTAGAACTAAGGCCAGTGGAGAATCTCCTCTTATCCTAAGCAGACAATCTTGCAAAAGCCTATGCTCCATGGAGTTCAGCCTCCTTCATGTACAACCACCATCTGTTTTGACAGAAAAGGAATCTATTCCTGAAATGGTGTCACTCTATTTCTTGCTGCACCACGCTGCATGTCTCCATCAAACATTTTTTTTTTCTTTTTAAAACTTAGCATTTTCCTTCCTCTGTATCCCTTCCCTTTAATTATGTGACCATGACAGATGGACTGTGGGACAAGTATTGCCCATATGACCACATCCAGTCATATGACAGCGCAAGGGCAGGAACTGTCAGAATTTCCTCTCATGTGGGACTTGATGGCTTTCTAGCCTCTCTGCTGAAATTATTCCAAGTTTACTCTCATTTGAGAGAGAACCAGAAAAATCATAATCTGTTCACATGAAAACTTTTCGTTGGCACTTTCAGATCCACATCACTCAGCAGAAATATGGCCACAATTGATCCACTAGTTCAAGACTGAATCAGCAACTCAAAACGCATGTGTGGAGAGCACTGTTGTTCACTCACCAGCTTTTGATGATGAACTTCATATCCTGAATCGTGCCGGAACTCCGCATCCATCTTCACTTCGGATATCTCTTCTGTTTTAACATTGGTTAACCCAGAACCTGCATTGCACCACAATGACAATTCATTAAAGTCATCAACTCAGTTATGCTTTGCTTACCTCCACCATTACAAGAGCAGAAGGCAAAGGTATCATTCACATGGAGGAAGTGTGATGCAACATGAAAGGGAACTGGGAGGAAAGTGAGGTACATCTAAGGTTTCAGTCCCACTGAGGTAATACAGAATGAGCTGGTAAAATTTCTCCTCTGTTAAATGTTCCTTAATCCACTGCAGCTATGTTGGTACAAGCATCAAAGGCTTTCAGCATGAAACACTGCAAGAACTAAGCTTCAAGGGACCAACAGCAGACTCCTGAATTGGCTCACAGGATGCAGACAGATCTGCTCTGACAGCCTCTTTAGCAACGTCAAGAAAATTTCGTGTTTAGGCCAAAATCTTCCTCCCCCCCTAAGCTCAGGCTGCTGTGAGGAAAAAAACACATACCCATGGCGTGAGGTGGGGAAGCCCAGATACTGTATTTTCATGCTTCCTGTGAGCCCGTACCTTTTGTACAAACACGCACAGATAAGAGTTAATTCAAATGTTTGGGAAATTTACACAGTTCTTTGTTTTAGTATTTCAGACTGCTCAGAATTAATGTGATTCAAGTCTTGACTTCTGCCTGAGATACAACTGTCCCTCTTGATTAGAAACATACAGTAAAGCAAGTAAGCAAAGCTTGCAGGGATTTTAACTGTAGATAGTTTGCAGTCCTGTTCTCCCCTTATGGGTGCAAAGGGGAGATGCTGCACTTCTCTAACTGGAAAGAAGGCCAGGATTTCCTCCTGGAAAATACCGTAGATAGTTTGCAGTCCTGTTCTCCCCTTATGGGTGCAAAGGGGAGATGCTGCACTTCTCTAACTGGAAAGAAGGC
>JANZLQ010000061.1:354127-388663 GCA_026212715.1 Elanus axillaris
CAGGATTTCCTCCTGGAAAATACCCTTAGGAGAACGAGCCAGACTTACAACAGCTAAGCAGTGCATTGTATATGTATATCTATTAAAGTTTTGTCCTGAAAAGCTGGGTCTGGCTTATAGAGAACATATGGGTATTCATGTAGCTGGTTATTTTCCTTCTCAGTACCAACTGACTGACATTTATATTTCTTGGAGCTACAAACACTGCAGAGGCATGGTGTTTATGAGAAGTTATTTCCTCACCCTATCTAATGTGTTAAGAACAAACTTGTTCATACTCCTTGTCTATATTTATTTTAGCATTTTATCACTCCAACTCCTCTCTCCAAGCCTTCATTCTGATTCTTAGTATTTTGGGCTGACCTTACACTCTGATGCAGAGGAAGAACCTCTTCTAAAATTCTCAACACTACTGACTGCTCTTGCGCTCCACCATCTCTGGACTCTCAATAATTTCTTGAAGACTTCCATGTGCCAATGAGCTCCACAGTTTAAAGTAGCACTCAATGCAAGAATTATTGCCTTTTTATTGCCTTTGAATGTGCAATTTGTTTTTTCATTAAATGCTGATTTATTTTTGTCTTATGAGTCAGCAAGAACAGATCTTCCCAAGAACTTGTCTGGACTACACAGACAATCCCATTCCAAGGTTCTGATCTTTCTTTTCACAGTAAACCATGCAAAGGAGAGAACAATTTTCATGCAGTAAAGTATTTATGGTTATTTTCTTGAACGGTCTGACTGCTCCATAAATTCCACCTTTGTAAGTGTCTTTTTTTTAAGGAATAAAGCACTTAAAGATCTCAAATTTCTTTATTGAGCATCTGATTTTTTGATGCTACATTACAGTACTGACACAAGTATATTATGATATTTATATATGAAAGACCATTTCTAAATGCAAGAACTATAACGTACTTAAGAAATTGCAGTTTGAAAACAAACCATGATGTTCTGTCAGTGAAATGCAGGAGGAAGTGGAGTCGAAGGAAATAAAACCCACATGGTACCTGAAAAGAGGTGTAACTTTCTATCCTTGAAGCAGCTATTGTTAGTTTTCCAAACTAAAGTAAGAATACAATTTACTCTCCTTTCTGCATCATCTCAAAATAGCTCCTACACCTGCATCAACGGGAAGTGAAGAAAATGAGAACGTGCACCTGGCTGCCCAGAGGCTTGCCTCTTCACGCCATCCCCCCGACCCCCCCGTTTTGCTTTTAGGATTAAAAGGGGAGGAGGAGAAAAGACAACAGTGGAATAGCAGCGCTTCACCTAGATTAAATAGCTGGGGGGAAAGGGCTTTCTCAGGACTTAGTTCACTGCCCACAGCTGCAGCAGCTGAAGAGGCAGCTGGCTTCCAGCTGCTCACCACTGTCCATGGCCACACTTGCTGCCCTTTCGACACACTGGCAAAAACACCACATGGAAACTTCGCCAAGCCAAGGGCCTGGGGAATTGCACAACTCTACTGCTAAAGCTTGCATATTCACTGAAGCTATAAATACTGATCAGAACATATACATACATATATGAGAGACATCTGTGAAGAATTCACTTGCCTTTCTTTGAGGGAAGTTCTGCCTCCCAAACCTCTTAGAGGTCACTGGAAGAGCTAGGAAGCACATGGGAAGCAGTGATTTGGCTTGGCATGAATCTGGACTTCCAAAAAGCCTTTGAGAAGGTTCCTGATAAAAGCTCTGACAAAAGCTAAGATGGCAAGGATTAAGGAGGAAAAGTCCTACATGACTTTCCGTAATTGATTAAAAGATAGGAAATGAAGTGTAAATACACAGCCATTTTTCACAATGGAGGAAGGTTACCAGCAGGGTCCTACAAGGATCTGTGCTGTGCTGCTTGTAAAGTGATCTGGATAAGGGAGTGAATAGTGACAGGACAAAGTTTATTCACAAAAAATAAAAGAAAAAAAGAGGATAGTCAAAGTAAAACCAGCTGCAAAGAACTGCAGAAGGGTATTACAAATTCTGAGTGCAAAATAAAAGGGAAATGGTATTCAATGTTGACATAAGTGGTGCTCACAGGGATACACAGCCCTAACTATACATACACAACAATAGGCTCTAAATAGCTCTGTTCCTCCCAGGACTGAGACCTTGCAGTCACTGTGGATAACTCTCTGTGGGCAGTTGGCTCAGCAGCAAAGAGGCAAAGGGAAAGCTAGGAGTAATTATGAAGACAGAAAATATTGTTACACCACTGTATAAATGATGCATCCTTGTTTTAAATCTGGTTATCCATTCTGGTCACCCCACCTCAAACAAAGTCAGAAGAACTAGAAAAGATACAAAGCAGGGAGAGACAGACAATCACTGGTATGGAATGGTTTCTGTACAAGAAGGACTAGACTAATCAGCAGTCTTCAGACTGGAAGAGACAACTGGGGAAACACTACAGAGTTCTGTACAACTGTGAATGACAAGGAAAAAGTCTACAGGAAATGGTTATTAATTATTTCTCCTAAGAAGGTACAAGACGCCAACGTGGCTATGACAAAGCAGATTAAAAACTACCATAAGAAAGCATGTATATATATAATTTGGCACAATGCAAAGTTGGACCGTGGAACTCGTTGGCACAAATCATGAGGATGTTCAAAATGCAAATGAACAAATGCAAAGAAGAAAGGTTCATCCAGGGTTACTAAACACAACAGTCAAAATACAATTTCCAGTCCTGGAAGTCTATCAAATGTTGTCTGCCAAAAGCTCAGTGGATGTGCCAGGAGTACAAGGCAAAGGTGAAGTCTGTAAGTATCCTGTATGCACCACTGCTAGAGGCAGGACAATGGGCTTGGGTACTTTTGCTCCTGGGCTCTGACCACCTTCAGTGAAAGCAAGATACGATAACTTAGACTGTGGGTCTTTGTTGGCTTCATTTAAACAGAGCCAAATGCCACAGGTAGGAGTTACAGCAGCATTTCAGGGGACAGAACAGGTCAGGAGCCTTCAAATCAATGAGTGACAGAGGGTGATAAGTTCATCAGTAGTCTCAGCTGCTGGAAAAATGCAGGCTCAGGCTTCCTTAAAGCCACATTTCTTTGAGGGTTCCCTTCCCTCTTCCCTTCCCATCAAATAGTAGCACAGGAGCTGTACTTCCAGCATGCAGAAGGTTAAACAATCTTTTGGCTTGAGATCAGGCAGGTATTTTTTGCTTTGGGCCATATTACCAAGGTCTGGTGGTCAACTTGGCCTTACTCACCCATCCACAAAAACGCCATGGGATCTGAACACAAAGTAGGACCTGATATTAGGAAGTTAATGATGTTAAGACTTACTAAAACTTGTCTTTGGCAGCTAGCACAGGAAAAAGGTCAGAAACAGAAAAATCTTCTGTTGCGCTAACAAACCGGATAGCAATTTTTTCTTTCCTCCCATCTCCCTTAGAAGTGAGGAAAAATAGTTTTAAAAGTATGACTAGGGTAAACTGGTGGTCTTCTGCAAATAACTGATTATATAGTAAAAGAAGCATGACTATCTACTGGGATCAATTAAATACCTGGTATGAGGAAAAAATATATATGGGGTTATATATGCCTTTCCACCATATTACATTATAGAATTTAGACTTTCTATTTAACTGACTTCTCTTTATTTCAAGTTTGTTCACTTTCCTGTCCTGATGACTACATATTTAGACCTACATGCTAAAATCAAAGGTTTATTTTTCATAGGCAGTAACTGAAGAAGGAAAAACTCAAAGAGTCCTTCCAAAACTTTTATCAGAGGTGTGTGAATCAGGTAGCCACAAACAGCTAAGGGCTGTCTAACACCACCCTAGTCTTGCATTGAAGATAAGCATATGAAGAAAAGTTAACTATATGACAAGAACTTTATTTCTGAGACAAAATGATGTTTTTTCACTACCAAGTCTAAAATACACAACCCAAACATAAAAGCCAATGTAAAAGAAGAAAAGTGAGAGCAACAGCCTCACTGCAAATTCACAAATAATGATAATTATTAGTGCCTTTTCTTCTGAATTACATACTATCTTTAGGGAGTTCCATTCCTAATTACTTCAATTTAAAAATGCTACAATTCAGCTGGTAAATATATTAAATTGCCACTCGTTAGAAAAACTAACAAAACTATTCAGCCATCAAAAACACGAGCTTAAAAACATCTAGTCAAATCCAACAAAATGAGCTATGATGGGCTTTTAATTATATTGCTGTTAATTAGCAATGTTAACTGCTTCTATACATAAATGTGTACACATGTACATGCATGTGCACACACATACCCAAACATCAGAAAGAGCAGTGTATGCAAACCTTATTGTTCCTTGCCCTTTAAGGAAAAAAACCCCAAACCCTCAAATCATACAGAGTTAAAAAACTGCTCTGTGAAATAAAAATCAAATAGCTGCTTGGGAAACACTGTTCTCACACAGATGAGCTTTTCCCTTTGTGTAAATATATATATTTAAGTTTAAGAAGGATAAGAAAAAGAGGATACAATCAATTCTACCAAGGATGCAATTAGGTATCTACTACACTGCTTGTAATTGCTTCATGTACTGGTTAAGTAACAGCCTAGCAAGATTTTGTGATTTTGTTTTGCAAGGATCTGAAACAGTATTAGCTGTGCTTGTGTTAAAAATTAAACCTCCAACTGAAGCACAGTTGAAACTACCAGACCTGGGTGGTCTCTACATAGAGAAAACCAAAAGTAGCATGTTTGAGCAACAGATGTAATGACTGCATTCAGGAAAACGTTTAACTCCATGTCCATAAACTGTATTTGAATAATGGCAAGAAAAAGAAAACAATTGTTGAACCAAGGCGTGTTACAAGTGGGTAAAGCTTCATCTAAAATAAGAAAGGCAGATGGAAAGGAACACACTGCTTGAACAATTACCCAGGTAGACAGATGCATGTTGTTACTAGAAGTTCAACTACTACTTCCATATGACTGTATGACTTTGTGCAGGTCATTTCATTCTGAAATGAAGGAAGAATGAAGATTGTATACTCACTTATAAAGACTAAAATGAAGATTACATACTCAGTTTTGTAAGGACAACTCAAACATCTTTGAGGGTTAAATACTTTAAAGACTGCATGGAACTAAAAACTTTCTGGTCTCTCCTTGGAGGTTAGTAAAACGATGGTTTGCTTTTACTTCATGGATGTCTACAGGGTTCTCAAATTGGAGAAAGCAGAAAATAAGTGGAAAAAAAAAGTTATCTTTTTTAAAAAAGGAATCTAATTGGAACTTAGTATGAAGTAACTCTCAGAATACCAGAGATTATTTTACATGTGTGTAAAAATGAATAATGAAAACAAGTAAAATTTAGTAATCTTTCTGGCATGTCAATGTAGATGCTCTGCATATGCACATATAATTGCATTCACAGTTAGTAACTATCTAATTTATAAAACAAAACAATCTAATTGAAAAAAATCCATTCATTATTTTTATTTGGTAGTTGCAGACAGTTGGTTTAAGACAACTGTATTGAACTAACATCACTAAGGAAAAAAACCCCTGGCAATTTCTGGCAAGAATATCATAAATAATTCACTAAGCTGCTCTATGCCTTCACCTCATACAGACTGCAGCATATGTGCTAATGATTCTGCAGAACAGCCATTAGGCTTATAGAGCCCCTGCAGCCATGTATAAAAAAAAAATCCCTCAGCTTTCTATATTTAACGTCACAAAGATGGACATGTCATAATTTATCAGTGGAAGGGCTAGAGACACAGACACAGCTTTATGTGCAATGTCTCCTCAAAATTACTGACTGCAAAAACAATCAACTAACAAGGAGTTGGGAGAACACAAAAAAGCCCCAAACTATAGTACATGGAAGAAAGTAACACAGGTAATATCATAAAATCCCTGCATTGTGAATTACAGACATCCTGTGAGTGATATAATTACAGCTGTTAGTGTTATAATTACAGCTGCAGCTGTGCAACAAACGAGAATATGACCTATCCTGAACAAAGCACTGGTTATTTTCTTTATCTCCTTGAATTTTGGAAAATCTTCTGATACTAAGCAACAACCATTCTGATGGCAGGTTTTCTAATCTTCACTCAGTTTCCACAGATCAGACTTGCTGAATTAACATGAGTAAAAAGGAGCTTGCTTATGAGTATCTAAACATGTTTTTATACATATCCTTGTGTATATGTCTGTCTGTATATATACATGCACACACACAAAGAGAAGAAAGTTACTAAAAACACACACCCAAAATTCAGCTGCAAGAAATTGATGTTTGTCATGGAAAAGTAACCCCTGGGGCATGGGGGAGAAGGAGACACTATTGAAAAAAGCTGTTACAGTGAGGATATCAAGTAAAGAGGTATTCTTTCTATTCGAAGCTCTTCCTATGGAAGACTAGGACTAGGACTAGGCTGAAGTCATCTAACGTCTCCCTGTATGAAGCAATTTATAATTAGCAATAAACATGCCATAAATCGCTTATCATTTTGTGCTCACTGATGACTGCTTTGTATTTTTTCTTCCCATTGACCTTTATTATCTCTGTTTACTTCCTTTTCAGGAAAGAGACAACATGAAAGGGATTTAGGCATAATTCTTATTTTTGTTTCCATATTTGTGAACTAAAAAGGGGAAGGACAGTATGTGGAAGCACTAGGCTTCTTTTCAAATACCAGTGTGAACCACACAGATGTTGTATCTCTACTAGAAAAAGGGGGTCTCCCTGACATGACTCTCCTCCTCCGCCTGATGTAAATCAGATTCAAATTCAAGGTTCAACCACTGACAGCCAAGGTGGAGTGCAACAGAGGTAGGGTTTTGGACAACTGGCTTAAATTTTAGTAAATGTTTTAAACTTGGTCCTCACTCAAAAGCTTTTCTGCTCTATGGATTGGATAACTCTTCACATTTCCTGACTTCACTCACAGACTTTATTTACTTTTGAAAGAGAGAGAATGATGTGGTGAAGTAACAAGATTCTCGTTATCACAGATACTAAGTACTTGCTCATCTTTTCTTCACTGTGACCAAATTATCTCTCTTGTAGGAAAGAGACAAAGATCATCTGCATGATATTTGATTTACTTTTAAGAAAAATGTCGTGATCGTTATAACAATGTTGTGTGGGCAAAAAGAAGTGAAAAAGAGAAAAAAGGGCATGTGTTTGTATGTTTGTCTTAGTCCTTTCAGAGATGATTTTCTTCAAGGATTTTGAACACTTACAAAACATTCACTTGTTCGTATTCCCAGGCCTGTGACTGTTGCAGGTTGACATGACACCTGTATCTGCAACCTGAAGAAGCAGGTCACCACCTTGTTCACTTGAGCAAAACAAGTAGAAGCACAAACTGCAAAGTCAGGACAATAAGAAGTGCAAACCTTTGAGGAAATCAACAAGAATCTGGGCAATTAAAGCAAAACAAAATGTGACAAGCAGCCGCATGTATTAATCTGCCCCCAGGTCCCTTGTCAATACTCTTTCATTCCAGAATAATATCCTTGTTTTTTCAGATTTTTTTTCCCCATAAAGAATAGCCCCAAACCATGAAAACTATCCCAAAAGGATAGTGACTGCAAGAAAAGTATCTTTTCCTTTTTAGCTCAAACATAGAAATTTTATTTATAATTAGCAAGTAAAACAACTTTAAAGCACAAATTTTTAAACCATCAGAATCTCTTTTGTATTTCACAGTTTAATTAAGCATCCGTTTGCTTTCCTCTATTCCTAGTTTATGAAGCTAGTCAGACTGGTATCAGTTTTCTGTTAAATTGCAATTTTATTGCATATAAATTGCTTTCAAAGGATGATGAAAAAATCACGTGGACATTTATTGCCAAAATTTGTATCAGTAAGGACAAATTTGCAGAAGTCTGGACCTGGTGATTAAAGACATAAGGAACTTAAGGTCTACCAGGAATGATTTTACTTACTGTTACGATACATTTAGCACTACTGTGAAGGGGCAAAATCCCTATTTCACAGGCACCCATAAGACACTTTATGCTGTGAAATTCGGAATGCAGGCACAGCAGTGACAGACTTCAATCTCTCCAGGGAAGCAACCATCCCTCTGCAGGGAGGAATGTGGCATGCATCCCTACCAGGCTGGAAGGGTTCACTCTCTGTAACAAAAGCAGAGCACGGGCCTTTGCAGCACTTAAACTCTGTGCTAAAAGCAATGAAGGCAGCAGAAGCCCCTGGACAGTACTATTTTTGTACTTGAGTAGAAAACTGAGGAAGTATCCTATGTGATTTTCATAGTGCAAAAGTTACTGTATCTGCTGAAAATTTCAAGCCATAATGGTCACACAATGAAGTATTTGTTACCTCTCCTCAATAGTCTTGTACACATTCAGAAAGATCAGACATGACCTATGCTAGCCATACATTCAGTACTTTTTGTGTCACCCCAAATAACCAAGCACTCTGGTACAGTGGACTAAACCACATCATTTCACTCTGAAACTAGAGTGTGGCAGTGTGAGAAAATTCTTTCTCTAGAGAAGGGACACCAAAGATTTGTCACGTGTGTGTTTGTGTGGAGGAATAGAAGGGAGGAAGGAATAATCTTTAGTAATAAATATGGGCCTCATAACAGGAGATTTTTCAAGGCAACTGAAATTAAAGTAGTTAACGATGACAAACTTTAATATTACAAGAAAACTGCTAGATCGAACTAACATTATGAAATTTGGATTAAATACATTCATGTTTCATTTGTGATGATATTTTCTACTGCTCTTGGAGAAGACGCCTAACCCAGAAAGCAGAGATAACCCAGTATGGGATGTTCCCTGATTGCATGATTTTTGGCACTGCTGTACAGCTAGCTCTGTACCTGTTTCCAGGCTCTCCTTATGGAATGAATTAAGACTCTAAACACATGATGTCAGACTCCTAAAACTGCTAGAAGCATATCACCTGGCCAGCCTTGACATGTATCCCAATTGCTGTAACATAGGAGCTTATTTTACTTCCCACTGTAGCAATTTCTGTAGTCGGTAAACACTGGTAAGTAATCAGAAAGATTTAAACACACTAGGAGGGTGTTGCCCATCTGGCTATCCAATGGGCATTTGGAGGAAAAGATGAAGGGAAAGAGATGACAGATTGATCAGTTTTATCTGACTGAAGAAAAAAACACAATGATGACGTGACACTGAAATAATTCTGACTATAATATACTGATCTAATCTCACTAGATGTTGGAGAGTAACCTCTTTGGAAATAAAACGCTGTTTGCTCTCAAAGTATTTCTAGATAATCCTAAACAAAAGCAAGGGGAAAAACGACCTAAAAAGCAAAAAAAAGTTAGTATGAAAAGCAAGCTTTTACTTCTGAAAATTGGATTTGTCCCATTTAACTTTTCCAGACGTTTGCACCCTGACCCAAGCTAGTCATCTGCTACTACTCTGAAATCAGTTAAGATGACACAGGTACCCACAGAGGGCAAATAATCACCCCTCTCTATCCTAGAATGGAATGAATAGCTGTGCAGAGGTGTCCTCAGTGAATCCAGAGAGTGAATATATGTATCAATTTTAGATATCTGGAGTTAACCAAGATAAGTATCACAGCAAAAAATCTTGATGTCCCCTGCAATTCTAAAATTGTAGGCATGAATTCTTTATTAGCCCAACTTAGAAGAAACTGTATGCTCTCCATAGAGGATTCGACACTTCTATCATATGTTCCCAACTTAAAAGTACTCTGTGCACTACAGGCTACTGTGCCTACTGCCTCCTGCACCTGCCAAAGCGTTACTGCTAGAAGGATGACAACTCGATGTATCAGTGCTGGATCTCTGGGTCCCACTTCCTCTGCAAGTACCCACTCCAAACACCCTTGACACAGCATTCACACAAGCGGATGGGATTTTGTGTGGGAACTCCTCCCTGGTTCATAGCACAGCATTACATTAAGAGAGCGTTATACCAAAGAAAAGGGGATTGTTTCAGCTCAAGCAGACTACATGCATGCTGGGAAAACACAGGTTAGGTAAAAGCCATGCAAGTTATATACCTGGTCGTGTGGTGAGTCCTCTGTCTGCAGCTGGGCGGGCATCAACTGGCTCAACTGGGCATGTGCAGAAAAGAAACAAAAAAACAAACAAAAAATAAACAAAATCCCCCAAAATCATAAAGTCAACTATTCTTCTGTTAGGACAATGTAGGAGACATACTGCATAAACAAAGTTACCAAAGCAACAGCTAGAAAACATCTGTCTTCAGTTAGTCCTGGACATAAAAGGAAGGGATGGGCACCACTCCAAAAGGAAAGCTTCACAGCTGATGTGTCTATTTTGCATCATATTCTAGTTACTGCTTAAAGTGAGAAAACCATCAAGATCAAAGAATTTCTGTCTATGAGTAAAACTATATTCATTATGTGCAAACTTTCCAATTGTCTGATCAGAATTGGCAGCAAGAACAGACATGAGTGAGTTCTTGCAGCCAGTCTTGATCAATGCCGACTTACAAACGCACTGAATCCTGACTCCTTTTTCCTTTCAACAGGGATTCTTTACAGCACTAGCTATAAGGTTTTTAATAAGTAAACCACATTTTGAGAATACAATCAATGCTTCATTCTGATATGCTCCTATTTATAGACAGCAAATTTGCCTTCTGATTTTTGAAAGGGAAGCAAAAGAGGAATACCACTTTCTACCCAATTGTGTGTCATACAGTTTTAAAATGGTTCTATTACTGTACTAAGGCTTTACCAGCTGAAACCTAAGACTGATGGAGCTCACTGACATTAATAGAAAATAGGATGTTCAAAACTTTTAGAGCTGTTTCAGTCATTACCTACTGCCTCAGTTAAGTCCAAACTGAACATATTGGAGAAGTTCATTAAAACATTCAGATATTTTTTCCCCTCTTTTTTTTTCTTGTTTCTCTCTTCTGATCCAACACAGTTGGCTGCCTTATCTGCCCAAGTGCCAGTGTCAGAAAGAAATTAAATTCAGAAATAACATTTCACATTGTAGCTTGGAATTCAGAATTTTTAAAATAAAGTATTCTCACTCATTTGAAATTTAGGATACAAGTATGAACATTCTAATCAGCAGTAAGGGAGCCACAGTAACATAGGAAACCTGACAAAAGCACAGTTTTCAATCATGAACTGCTCACTATATTCAGCATCAGAAAATCACGCTAACCTGATGATACTGCTGACTTAAGCAAGGGGGACTGCCCATCTTCTTAGGAAGTCTGTGTCTCTTGCTTAGTGTTCCTATGGGTTTGACAAACAACCTACCATGCTTGTAAGTGACAGCCTATGTGGCACCCATGTCATTTTTACACAGGAGGTGACTGCAATAGCTCCTGCCTCTGGAAAAAAGCAGCAAGTCAGCTTTATAGCAGCCGCAGACTAAAAGTGTATCTGCATATCTGACTTGCTTGTGTTTCTGGAAGGACACAATTTTCACAGAGTTTTTGCTGGTCTGGTGCTGCAGAGGCAAGCCATCAAACCACTTTCCTTCACAGCAGTTGAGAGTGGCACTAACAGACCATGTAATTGCTTTCCTTACATAGCGCTATACAAAACCCAATTTCCATCCTTAACTAAAAACGACAATTTTGAGTATTTTCCTATTTAAGTCTTCTGCTAGGTTTTCCAATATTGTTGGCACCAACCCTCAGGTAGGTCAGAGGTAATATTCAGTGGAAAGGACTGAAGGGAAGAAACAACCAAGGACCAACAGCACTGTGCTGGTTTTGGCTGGGATAGAGTTAATTTTCTTAATACTAGTTAGCATGGAGATATGTTTTGGATTTGTGCTGGTAATAGCCTTCATAATTCAGGATGTTTTCGCTATTGCTGAGCAGGGCTTACACAGAGCCAAGGCCTTTTCTGCTTCTCACCCCACCCCACCAGTGAGGAGGCTGGGGGTGCGCAAGCAGCTGCGTGGTGCTTAATTGCCAGCTGGAGTTAAGCCACGACAATTACCCGAACTGCTCCTGCAGAACCCTCCTCTGTCACCCTTGCCTCGCCTCCTCCCTAGAAGGCTGAAGGGTTTTATTTCCCTCTCACTCAGCACTCTGTAACCCCACATGCCCACAGCTATGGCAGAGTGAGAGCAGCTTGTGGGTAGCAATAAAAATGGGAGTAGGTGAAGGGAGAAGAGGGTGGAGGAAGTTTCTGCTGTACAGGGTAATATAGTATTTGTGGAGTTAGGTGAAAGTATTAACAATCAATAATTCTTCTTGTCATCTATAGTTTTGGAAGCACTTTACAGGGTAAAAGGCAAACATCACCAGCACATTTCATAACTGACACAAAAGTGAAATGACCTACTCAAGGTCACAAACCAGTTGCAGGGCAAAAACTGGAGGCAAAAGCTCAGAACCAAGGGTCTTCCGAAGCAGATCATGACTCCAGGTGCCTCAGTGCAGCATGCCCTGGGCAACACGATACAAAGAAAGGCTGGTTTCTGGAGACCTCTGAGCTGCGACCTTTTGAATATCAGTTGCATTTTAAAACCTGCTTGCTCTTGCCCCTGTATCGATGTACACACAATCAGCAGTTAACTCTGAAAAATCTTGTCCACAGGCTTCCTTACTACCTGCCCTGCTGGACCACAACACCTCACAACAGTTGATGTAGAGGGGAGAAGTTTAAACATATTACAGCAGTTATCACTAATCAAAACTCTAAGATGTACTGTGTATTATTATAAAAACTGCATTCATTTTGATGCTCCAGAACACACTTCCACATGCACAGAAGTACTCAGAATTAAGACTGAAAATTGATTTTCCAAATAGCCTCATGAAACCAAATTAGCATATACCTGCTTACGCTGATCACACAAGGCTTTATATGGGGTATATGTCCCACCTCCTATCTAATGCTAATACATCTCAGAAGGGCAAGTGAGAATTGGTTGTTTCTCTTTTCAGAAATAAAAGAAAGGTGAATCAAAGAGCTCAAAAGCTGGCACAAACTAGTAGCCGAGGAGAGCTATGCGATGCTTACCTACCAAGAACAGCGTTGAAGGGAGTAGCTGGACAAGTCACAAGGATAAAACAGTAAATTCACAAAAATCTCACTTTAGATAAAGTATTTTCTCACTAAGGCTAACTGTAACTGCATGGTGAAATACAAAGGGTAAAACACTAAACCCAGTTAGACACTGGCAAAATGCCCAGGGACCCTGGCAGTGCCAGAGCTTCACAGCTGTTGGGGATTTGTCCCCACCTCTGAAGGTGCATTTTTCATTGTTAAAATACAATTTCTTGACAGTTTGGTGGTGCCTTCTGCAGTGTCCTCAGAGGGTATTTTTGGTTACCTGATTTGTATCTCAATACGCTAGACATATATTCATTCAGCCATGCAAGTTGTGTAGTGTATTACCTGGTGTGTTGGATTAATTTTTGTGGACATTTACAGGGGAACTACCTCAGGGAAACAACAAGGAAGAAAATACTTTTAGAAACTACTGAGCTATGCTAGACTTACAAGGTCTTTTCATTTTTAGGCTATTTTTCACTCATTCAAAAGAAAAAGCAACTTTAGTACAATGAACTGTTTGCATAAAACTTACCCTTTTATCTAAACATGCAGTTTAGATTGGGAAAATTTCAAATGGAGTTAAGAAACCTTGAGATTACATGGCAACGTACCAATCCAACACATTATTAATCTCTCTGGGTGAAACCTGAGATTAGATCACGGTCATGGAAGAAAATAGGCATGGGAACTAATGACAAATTTAGGGGTTTTTTTGGTAGTATTTTAACTTCATCGCTTCTAGGCAGAATACTGGAAATTTTGAAGCAAAGACTTAAGGGCTGCATTTCCTTCCACATTTTCCACAATCAAGTTTTGGTTTAAGCATTCCCCAAATGGTTCATTAAAAATAAGTCCATTGCTGTGACTGTGACAGAGGGGGTGGGATCCCAGGTCCTAACGCAGCCAGATCTGTTCAGTTGCCTCTCCGATGTCAATGGTTCCATTAGAAATTTGTTTGACAGGAATGCAAATTGCAATGAGGTGAATGATTTACCTGATGTGCCCGCTCAGGACTGAAGAAAACTATTGCTTATGCAGTGCAACAGCTCTTTGCAGAGAGGAAGTCAAGACTCTCATTCTACCCAGAAACCCACCTGCATATGCCAAGCTGATAGCTCTCTAGATTTGTGTTCAGCAGAGTTTTAAAAGTTGACTTCAGCTTTCAAACTAGACCAAAAAGAATTCGTAACTTGCTTGCCATCTGAAACTCCTCCGGTAGTCTCGGTTAAATCTGCTGGACCAGCCGCTCAGCAGATTTCCCAGATGCCAGGCTGTTGACATGAACATGCTGTGACTGATGGTGCTGAGTACCCTGAGTCCTCACCCGAGTAAATGTGAGCTGAGACGCTCAGCACCTCCTAGCAGCAAGAGATGCTGACCATCAATAAAATTGCAATGGTTAGTCACTTTACAGTATTTGAGGTTTCTCTAGCACATGATTTTTGAACTCAGGCCTTTTTTGATCAACAGTTATTTGTTAAGAAACAGCAATGACTTGTTCAGTACGGCATAAAATACAAACCCCTCCCTGCATAAGGGGAACTTATCATGTGAAAAACAGTCTATGCAAAAAGACCTTCAGTGGAGAGGGAGAGGAAAGAAGAGGAGAAAATTGTGTCAATTGTTATTTACTTCTTCCTACTTCCAAAGCATGTTATAACCAGATAGACATGTTTTCAGAAACAATTTAGACAAAGCCTGGGATTAGACCATGGCCATGGAAGAAAACAGGCATGGGATGTGAGGACAAATGGCACAGTTAGTCCTGGGTTTCTGGAACAAAGAGGTGGGAGATAAACACAAAGGGAAGACATGAGGGTGTGAAATTCCCCTTTGATACAAGAAGCAAAGCTATAGAGAAGGTATCTAAAGAAAGAAATAAAGTATTGTAGGCATGATCACATTACAGCACTGGTTTGGGTAGATGACAGAGAAGTATAATGGAAAACAAGAAGGACTTGAAGAGGTTTAAGTCATCAAATAATTTCTATTTCTAACTGTGCAGACTTAAAATGGTAATAATGGTTGGCCTAACAGAATTGTTTGCTGCAGTAACTTCATGACAAATACAATCTTGATATCAAAAAAACCCCTAAACCCCAACAACTGAAAGTCATGGAAGTTAAAAGATGTTCCCACAGTAAACATTAAGAAGTGCTGCAACAAATGGTGTAATGCATTAAAATACACAGGATTCATAATTAAACAGTACGTTATTCAAGGCAGGAGAATTTTTGTTTCTTATTTGCTGTCACACATTTTAAAAGGAGAACCACACTCAATATACTTGCCTATGGGAATTCACTGTCACATTGAAATATGTACCTTTCATTATTAAATTCTAGGCTTAGCCAGGTTTCTGAAGGAAGAAAAGGCTTGTGTGATTAAAGTGTGGGTATGTCTGGGTGCACCTGTCTACCTAATAACTTCTGAGCTTGGTGACTGAAATCAGTAAATTTTGAAAGCTGGGAGGACAGACTTCAAAAGTAATTAATTTCTCCCCTCCAGGCAGTTAGTATAGAAATTGATGCCCTGTATGCCTCAGCTATGGGAAAAACTGCAGCAAGAGCTGTACTGGAAAATTCCTGCAGGACAGAGACCACCAGCCAGACTGTGGCCTGCTCCTGGCAGACAGCCCTGACATGCACTATAGCAAGCTGTGGCTGATTCCCCAGGAAACTGAAGTTTAGCCTGCCAGCCTGGAGAGCCGTCTGTGCTATTTGCCAGTACCTGATGCAATCCAGCCAGCTGCTCTCGGCCCCTCAGCACATCATTTGGACACAAGTGCCCCCCAGACACATCTGGAGTCCTTGTCACCATCTCCTGTCTTCTGGTTCTTGCTGCTGGTCAGCTTGTTGAGTTTGCTCCAGCTGTGTCTGCTCTTTTTTCTTGGTCCCTACCTAAAGTGCTAACTCCCAGGCAGTCTGATTTTAGCCCCACTCCTGAACAGCCTCTCCTCTTCCCCTCAAACCTATACTTCTGCCTTACTGATTTATTGACCTTTGCTCAGATCCTAGCTGTATCTTTTCTTTTGCCTGATCTTACGCTTTTCTGACTCCTGGGGATGACGCACTGATTGCAAAACTTGTTCTGGCTCCACTGATCTCACCTGGCACCAGACCTGGCAAATCCATGCCCACAGTCACTCACATATCGTGCTGGAGCAAGACTAACTGCCTAAGGCTGGTCTCAAAACTCATTCCGAGAGCAGGTATAGCCTAAGCCAGTGGTTTCAAAAGACTTCTGGAGGATGTTAATGTCTGTGCAGTTCAGCTACAAATCACAGATCCACAAAACACAAATTTGCCTGAAAAAATACTTCTGTAGTTTCAGCCTCTGTCTGCTGCTTTGCAGTATCAAGCTTCCACCATTGTGATTAACTTATCACTAATGATGGAGTTGAACTGATAAAGGAAAACAAACACAATAGCAGGAAATTGAATGACATGATCGAAGTCCCTCAGGTTTCTGATTAATTGGCTCTGTAACCTAACTAAAATACCAATTCCAGATCATACATAAATTATTAAAGTATTATGCATTAATTTCAATAAATTAGTCCATGAGCAACATAAAATACTCCTCATGAAAAAAGTCTTCAGTAGCCAGTTGCATTGCTGAGTATACAGGATCATTTTTGCAGTACATTCCAGACAACCAACGGTGGTGGTGAAATAAAATCAACTCTCATGCTAGGATCGTGCTGGACTGGTAATTATTTTCATGCCAGCAAATAAAAAGCTCTTCCTTAACTAAACCACTCATTTCATTATGGCACAAAACTAACGACAGCTCATTGTCATGTATTTTACAAGACTATCACGCATAATTTGCTGGAATTCATTTTGATTTGTTTTTAAAGGAAAGTAAGCTCAACACTGACATTCACTGAGTGTCTAAATTCCAAATTTTAGTCAGGATTTTCTGTTCCATCAGAGACACAGCTGACACAGCAGACCAGTACTAAACTTGTATTTGAGAACCTCTATCCTGCTTACATCAGAAAGATGTAAACTTTCAGGGAACAGCATGAAGAAAAACCACAAAGCTCAACTCAAAATATTCTGTGCTTTTTCCCCCTATTGTACATACCTTCATTTTCAGTATTGGCTGGAACAGAATCGACACCAAAGGGATGCCACGGCTGAAGGTCATCTAGGCTGAACTCTCCATCCACTGGAAGAAGTTCAACTGTGGTCTTAGTTTCTGTCAATGAAGGCATGAGAGCATCATTTCCATAGCTGATTCGGGGTTCGCTGATCATACTGGCCAAAACATCATCAGAATAGTTTTGCTCTTTCTGAAGTAATTCATCTGCAAGGAAATTTCAACACAGAAATTATCTGAAAGAGCTGGCATTTCTGAGGACATATTTCCAATGCTATTAAAGTAATAATTTACTATGAAGAGATTCTGTTTTCTTATGATAAACATAAATGCTTGTGTAATAAGCACTGCTGATAAGTAAAGGCATATTTTTTTTGAAACATCAACCAGAATTGTTCAATACCATTTCCTACCCACGTTTCTACCACATAACAGATCACAGGTCTAGGCTTTACAGGTCTGTGGACTCTTTTAAAAAAGAAGCACAAATCAATTCCCTTCAACTCAACATGTTACCGTAAGTCAACACGCAAGAGGTCTACATGAAGGAAAGTCTTTGTTATTTCTGCTTCCTCTTAAATGCTCACTATCAAAGTTCATCACAGCTCTTAAATCCTAAATTATCACAACAGTAACTGTATTAAATTTGGCTTACTATAACACACTGTAATAGACATCTGTAGGCAAATTATTTTACAAGCAACCATGACCTAAAGCTGTGCTGTATTATAAGGTTGGCTTTTTTTTTTTTAACCTGAAGCGAGGTGAGAACAATCGAAGCACTTTTCAGCTCCATCAGGCATATAGGACGGACTGTCCAACTCTGTTAAAAATAAGCCTGGAAGTTGCGTGTGCTTCATTATTCCAACTCCCTTCTCACATCAAAATTCATCAGCTCTTGATCTTGACTTTTTTATTGTAGGAGCAACATGCTATTTGCAAGTACTTTGAGGGAACTTGCTGCACAAGGCACATTCAAGTAGCAAGCAATTGCAACAAAGAAGATAAATAACTGCTAATAATGTACCAACATAACCAGTAAGCAGGTGCTACAGAGCTAAATAATTCAGAACTGAAGACTGTAAAAGTTACATTACCAGAATGCAAGTGCTCGCACATATGAGCATGCACATGACAGCTGATGATACAAAAGCTTTTATTAAGACTAGCTTCTCTCCACTTCATTAAGGATCCCCTGACTGTCACCGTAACCCTGCAGCAATTCAGGGACAGGAATCACCACTCTAATGCTAGACCCTTTATGTTATGCTACAGGGGCTCACTTATTTCCTAGTATCATCAGTGAGAAAGGGCATCTAAATTACACACCAGAGTTTTAGACCCCTCAGTAAAATCTTTTGAATGTTATTTCCCTCCCAACCTTACATCGCATCGTACCACCACAGAAGTACATTGCACCCATGCAGCAGCCCTCAGTAAGGATCCTGTGGTGGGTTGACCCTGGCTGGACATCAGGTGCCCACCAAAGCTGCTCTGTCTCTCCCCTCCTCAGCTGGACAGGGGAGAAAAAATATAACAAAAGGGTCATGGGTTGATACAGGGACAGGGAGAGATCCCTCAGCAGCTACCATCACAGGCAAAACAGAGTCAACTTATGGAAAATTAATTTAATTTATTACCAATCAAATCAGAGTAGGGTAATGAGAAATAAAACCAAATCTTAACCCACGTGTCCCTTCTTCCTGGGCTCAACTTCACTCCCAATTTTCTCTACCTCTCCCTACCAGCAGTGCAGGGGGATGGAGGTTGTGGTCAGTTCATCACACGTTTTGTCTGCTGCTCCTTCCTCCTCACAGGGAGGAATTCTCACTCTTCCCCTGTTCCAGCATGGAGTCCCTCCCACGGGACACAGTCCTCCATGAACTTCTCCAACGTGGGTCCTTCCCACGGGCTGCAGTTCTTCATGAACTGTTCCAGCGGGGTCACAAGTCCTGCCAGGAGCCTGCTCCAGTACAGGCTTCCCATGGGGTCACAGCCTCCTTTGGGCTCCCATCTGCTCCGGTGTGGGGTCCTCCCCAGGCTGCAGATGGAGATCTGCTCCACTGTGGACCTCCACAGGCTGCAGGGGGACAGCCTGCCTCTCCATGGAATCTCTGCTCTGGCACCTGGAGCACCTCCTCCCCCTCCTTCTTCACTGACCTGGGGGTTTGCTAGGCTGTTTCTTACATGTTCTCACTCCTCCCTCTGGCTGCAGTATCTGTTGCATAGCAACTTTTTCTCCTTGTTAAATCTGTTCTCCCAGAGGCACTACCAGCGTCACTGATGGGCTCAGCCTTGGCCAGCGGTGTGTCTGTCTTGGAGCCAGCTAGCATGGGGTCTGTTGGACACAGGGAAAGCTTCCAGCAGCTTCTTACAGAAGCCACCCCTGCTACCAAAACCTTGCCATGCAAACTCAAGACAGATCCTCAGCGAGTCATGAGCATTAGGGCTGCACCGCTTCAGTGCTGTTATCAACGATGATGTAGTACGGCTCTGCTCTGCAATACATCTCTTAAAGACCACCTTGAGATAGTTGACGCAACTCTCTGCCACCCTATTACTACACCAAATTCAGAACAAGAAAATTAAACAAAAAGTTGTAACCTCAGCCCTGGGGCAAATATGGGTCCTGAGTCTTGTAAAATGATGTTTTAAAACAAAGCAATTGCTTTAGTAGACAGTAAGCCTAATGTGTATACAAAATTTAACTGTGTGATTTAATTTGTTCATTAGCATGACTTACTAGAAAGCCTACATAACAGTGAATTGTTTTTCCCTTCATGTTAATTTTATTGAAAACAATATTATTTTGTAAGATACTTAATAAATCTTCAGCACAGAAGGCAAGTCTGATTTTTGTCTCCTCACTGCACTTACACTAATCCTGTATCAAATTAAAGCATATCCTTCTATCAGAGGAGAGACAAGTGAAGCACCTTGATATTCTGAGCAGACATTGTATCACATGACAGATGTTAATTTTCACTAGCTAGGGATGAAGAGGCTTTACAAAAAAAGGAGCTGGATTTCAGTGGCCTGAGGGAGAAGTCTGGTGTCCAAGTGCCTTGCAGGGACCCACACACGATACCAGTTGAACATGTTATAATACTGAGCCATCACAGATCACAGGGGAGCGAGTACTACAGTACTGCTGACCGTCTTACTGCCTGCAAGCCTTCTGGGCCCAGGAAGTCAAAGGGTTTTGGGGGTACAGTTCGCCTTGTTCCTGCTGTCCTCCCCGTCCCCAGAGGATCATACGGGGCAGCTGCAGAGAGCTGCGGCCTATGCAGTGGCAGCAGGGAGCAGTGCTGGGGGTGCTGTCCCCCAGTCACCCCTTTTGTCTGGGTGGTGCCAATCCTCCACAGGTCCTGTCCATCCCTGCTGCCAACACACTCTGTTACGTGCAGACAGCTCCTGCCTTTGGAAAGGGTCAAATGGTGCAATAGAGGGGAAGGAGCAGGAGAAGGACCTGAACTCTGGCAGGGAAGAAGTGGCACCAGGGCTGGCATGGTGCCTGGGGGGAGGCCACGGTGCAGGCACAGCCAGGCTGACAGAGAAGGGCACCCAACTCCCGTCATGGTACCATGACTACATCCAAATCCCTAGAGGCTGGGAGGGATGTGCACAGAAAGTCTCCCCCTCAATGCCACCCAACTGGGCGCACGTCGTTGCCGGCACTTGCAGGCTCCATTGTTTCATATTCAGCTGTAGCGCACAGCACGGACATTAACTGACCCGCACAATAGCTCAAGTGAGGCAGACAGATACTACAACCAGCAGATTATGATCGCATCCATTTTACAAGCAGGGAAACAACGGCCAAAATGAATCAAGCCCATCTGACATGATGAATCAGACACTGAATGATAGTGAGAAATTGGAAGTGCCTGGCTTAGAAACTGTGCTGGAGTCCATCAGACTGAGGCAGCTGTGTCTGCATTGAGTAAATGATTTGCAAACAATTGTTTCAATCTCTGAACTGCTAGAAAAGTTTGCCCTAGGATTTCCAGTTATTGACACTAGCTGGCAAAGTCCATGATCAATTTTCCAGTGTTGATTTTGTTCTGAGTATTGATGGCTACCTGAATCATCAGTTACACGCTAATGGAAAGCCATATAGCCTCGTTGTTAACCATCGATACAGTATTCCCTCCCTTTTTCACAGCTGCCAGCTCAATTCCTCCATCCTGCAAAAGACAATTCCCTAAATATGCAGGGAGTACAGACACAACCGGAGTCAAGGATGTGCATTCAAGACTGGTTCAGGAGTTTTCTTTGTGTGGTAAATATCTTCATTATTAGGTGCTGAAAATAGATTCTAGGCTGCTCTTCAAAATCTCCCATCAAACCAATAGAACAAAACCTCCATGACAATCTTCCTGTAATAAACTTCTGGTTGCTTGGCTTATGTCCTTGTAACATTCTGCTAAGTGCCACCATCGAGAAAAATAAAGGAGGATGTTGAAACTTTTTGTCTCTCTGAGAGCATGTGCTCAAAACCAACCATAACCTTGAGAAAAACCAATGCTCAGTTGGGTCCTCAAACCTCCCAAGCAGCTCTGGATTTGGTGTGAGGGAGCGTAACTGCTGCTTCTCCTTCAGGCACTGAAACCCTTTCCTTCTCAGAATAAGAGACAGGCTCACTTTTAGTACTTCAATAAAATACTTCTCAGACTTATCTCTAAGGAAGTTTCGCTCATTCTTGGGCTCACTGCAGGTACTTCCTCATGGGTCATTACTATTCAACAACAGCATCTAGAAAAATTGAAGTGAAATATGTTTGGGGAACTAGATAGAAGGGTAATAGCACTACAACATCCTTTCAAGACTATTCTCTTATCCCACAAAGAGACACACAGAGCCAAAAGCAAAGAAGGAGCACAGGAAAAGAAGGAAAATTTATTACAAAATCTTTTGGTGGATGCTGGATTGTTAGAAGCCATTTGTCCATAACGGCCCCAAACCACACTTCTACTTGCAAAGCTTTACGAAGAACACTGTACTAGCAAAGATACCATGACAAATCCCAACAGAGGTGATGGAGTTTTAGAGCAGCAAAACCCATGCTATTTTATAACTTTGTCTACTTTTTATTGGCATACAACATTATTTCCGACGTTGGACTCTGGGGCAAACTTACCCCAGCCTTTAAATGGCATAGCTATAATGACAGAAATCTCATGTGGAACAGCAATCCATTAGTTATCTTTCAAACCATCATTTTTATTTAGTTCATAGTTCATTATTTAAAATTTCCAAAAGTAATTATAATATTTGTTTGTTGTGCTTGCTTTTCAAGGAGCCTATCTACTAGATGAAAAGCTCTGCAATGACTATTACGTACAAGACTTGAATTTACTTGAAAAGCAGCTTTAAAATTGGCAATTGGAAGTTTTATAAAGCAATGTAAGGTCTTAAACCAGATTAGAAACAAAGTGCACTCAAAACACCCCTTCTAGACACGAACAAACAACACCAAACTTTCTTTGTAAAACGGTATCTACATGATAAAATATATATTGATTCAATAAATACAGGTTAGGGAACCAGCTCAAATAAATTGGTACAAATGCAGAGTCTTATTGCCTCATATTCATCATCTTATCGGTGACCATCCAGTCTGAACTGAACATGTGTTTTTCCCAAAGTTATGGTTGCTTTTGAGCATGTGCTTTCAAAATGACAAAATTAAAATGTGTCAGCAACCTCCCTGTTCTTCTTAACAGCAGAAATTAGAGTACTTGAGTCATAGTGATGGCCTCATTTGCACATGCACACATATTATCTTATACCACTTTGAAGACAGTATAAATCATGCCAGTGCTGCATATCACAATTAGGATTCACTAAAAACTTTTACACAATCATTTAGTACAGTGCATGTGATAAGAGGTAACATGTTTAGATGGAGCTTTCAGTTGTACGCCTACTTTATGGGCTAATTCAATATGTCATCGTTCCTTCAACACGAGCATGTGCCTGAAGGTATTACACTGATGTAATGCAGTCAGGTTTTAACTAAATTTGAATGTCTGCATCTTGTCAGCTGTATGAAATCAAAACTCCGCAAACTAGTAAATAGGAAGACCTCCTTAAAGGCTTTGCTTTGGTGAATACTTTAAAACAAAACAAATCCAAAACATTTACCTGTATATCCACATTTATATTAGAACTCTTACATAAACTGACAGCTATGTTAGTAGCACTTCACAAACTTGATGCAAATGAACAGATGTATTTCACATACAGAAAGCACTTCTATTTCTCCACAAGTCATTTCTACTGAGACATGTTGTAAATAAGGGTTTACACAGGGAACTCCAAAATACAAAGCATCAGTAGCACAAGTAAGGGTTTTAGAGAGATAACACTTACGGTTCAAAGGGCTTTCTGTACCCGTGATGAAAGCAAATTCTACATAGTCAGAAACGTAGTTAAGTCACTTGTATATCCTATGGGTTTCATATACGTAACTTACTGCATCAATTAAGAGTTCCCCCTCCAAGGTGAAAGGAGAGAATATACCAGAAAATACCATGGGTATTTCCTCAAGGCTCTGCCCAGGTCAGAGGAAATCTCAAGCATGTGCTTAAATTTAATCACACTTGCCATGGTTTAACCCCAGCTGGCAACTAAGCACCACACAGCCACTCCCTCACCTCCCTCACAGTGGGATGGGGGAGAGAATCGGAATGGTAAAAGTGAGAAAACTAGTGGGCTGAGACAAAGACAGTTTAACAGGTAAAGCAAAAGCTGTGCATGCAAGCAAAGCAAAACAAGGAATTCATTCACCACTTCCCATGGGCAGGCAGGTGTTCAGCCATCTCCAGGAAAGCAGGGCTCCATCATGCTTAACAGTTACTTGGGAAGACAAATGCCATCACTCTGAATGCCCCTCCCTTCCTTTTTCTTCCCCCAGCTTCATATGCTGAGCACGATGTTGTATGGTCTGGAATATCCCTTTGGCCAGTTGGGGTCAGCTGTCCCGGCTGTGTCCCCTCCCGACTCCTTGTGCACCCCCAGCCTCCTCGCTGGTGGGGTGGGGTGAGAAGCAGAAAAGGCCTTGGCTCTGTGTAAGCACTGATCAGCAATAACTGAAATATGCCTGTATTCAGCACAGAACCAAAGCATAGCCGCATACAAGCTACTGTGAAGAAAATTAACTCCATCCCAGCCAAAACCAGTACAACACTGAAGTTTGTGCCTTACCACAAAGAGTTAACTCCACTGAATTTCAAGCATATTGATATTCTAAGGTGTTTTGCTGAATCAAGCATTATAAGATTATAATGCTACATATTACGAGGTGTCATAATTACAACATTATCAAGCTGCAAAACATAATTACGTGGTATTCACTATTGAACTAATTCCCTTGTATAGTACAAGTCAAATATAATTTAGAGTGCAACTCTGATGAGAGCTTTATTGAAAGTGACCTGCCTATGGAAGGTGCGAGAACAGCTTTGTTGCCTGCATGCTTTGAAGATGACGGTAAAAGAGTGATATGCTAGATCATTACTGTGAAATACTGGAAATGAGCCCAACCAGCAATGCTCAGATCCATAGTGACAGAGAAACGTGACCACCCCATCAGATTTGAGCTTTCTTCTCTTCTGGTTAGCCTGTGAGTTATGCCACAGGTATTCTTATCTGGACACTTACAGTGCAATATGTCTCTCTCTCAGGGTTAAATTGAGACTAAAAGAGCAAGAACCATGGAAAACAGTATTTCATAGTTCTTATTTTCTGTCCTTTAGAGACATCACCACTAGGGCAAGAGTAAGTAACAGCATTAGTTTTTCAGATTTCAGAAACTTCTTATGTGTATGAAAATCTTGTTCAATAAGGTGAAAAGACTTTTCAAGTTCTCAGAAAATGAACATTTAAAGTATTACGAAACAAGTGGCCTAAGAAATTTTTCCTCAAAGTTAGTAAGAGAATAACCATTCCATAGTCTTAGACAATACTCTGTTGTCCAAGAACCAAACTTTAGAAGAAATACACCTCTGATCTTAAGAACAGCTGCAGTATTTAGAACCATACTGAAAAGAACATGCTTTTAATATATTAGAAAAAAAAGCAAAACTTCATCACTTTAATTTCTTTCCCATTTCTTGCTGCTTCTGCAGCATATATGGCTTTCAACGTTTTCCAAATCACATCATGAAAACAACCCAACCTGTAAGCAGGTACATGTAATGCTTCAGTTAGATTTGCCTTGCAGACTATTTGACTTAAATTATAAAAAAACCCAAAGATGTTTAACTTATATACAGACCAATTATCCTTTTGCAGGTAGATCATATTATAACAAGTTTTCTGGCAGAGAACCGTGTTCAAAGCATGAGAAAGCTTGGGAGATCCAATTCAGGAAAACATGTATTACCATGTAATGATTAATTTCAGTATGACCTAGATGTCTTTTTAATTAGGGATGGACTTCAATGCAAATTTAGTTTTGCACATGGCTGTGCAACTGCAGAGAGCTTTGAGCAAAGGTTCATTAGAATTCCCACACCACTTCATCAAGGAAGAACCAGAATCATCCTCTCCCATTTTTACAGCCTACTATGAAACTCAAGGTCTTGAAATTTTGTCTGATTTTGTAAGAAGGCTGCTACAACACTCTACCTTCAGTGAAAGAGTATTATAATTACTACAGACCCTTAGCTACCTGACATCTACATAAATTAGTTATTAACTAAAATTAAATATCAATATATTGCTATAGACGTGTGCACATTTATAATTTTTTTAACAGCCAGTCACCTGATTAATGACTGTATTTCCCGTTCATTTCAAAGTACAGAGTACTAAAGGAAGTTTGTGGGATAATGTACATCCAAACCCAGAAGATTGTGTTATCTCTGAAAAAGAGTTATTAAATAGAGATTAAAGACCCTGCTTTCCCCTTTCACAACTTCTAAGACTTTTTGTCCATTTCTGTGGTCTCTTTCCCTTCCTCTCACCCCCTCCTCATTCAATTTGGTTAAATTAATAATATTGTCTCAGAAAAATGATTCACCATTCACAGCCTCAAAAGCTCTGGATTAAAATGCAGAAAAATCCTACTTCCATGCTATGGCACTCTTTTGGGTAAAAATTCTGAATGAAACATAGTTTTTTGTGCACTGAGCCCAATGTTTTCAACATTGGCATCTCTCAGTTCTAGCATGTGTAAAGTTCCTCCCCAGGCAAGACAATGACAACCTAACATCAAGGTAGGCAAGGAAATATTAAAAAATGGTTGGGGAAAAAATTGAATTGAAACTCCATACTGCAATCAAGAACATACATTGTATGTCATCATCTTGATCCACATAAGGCACTGTGACAAATTCCCCAGGTTTATATTTAGCTCCACATTTAATTTCAAATTAACATATCATTAAGTGCTTCAAAATAGGCTGAAGAGTATAAATTAAAACAAATAAACAGCCCCCCCAATCATCACTGACATTTCTGCCAGATGAATCAGCACTCATTATTCCCTCTCAGTCTTGTGTAAAGTAGAAAAAGCCAAGTACATTTCCATCCTAAATAAGTAGGTTTCAAGGCTTATAAGTGAAACTGCCCTGCAAAAAAGCATTTATATGAAAAACTGCTACAGAATTTTATTGTCTTATTTTCTGAAAATAATTATTTATTTATGAATTATTCATCAGTCTTATTTACTGATAAAAATGATCAGATTTCTTTGCCAACCTTATAATACACAGTAAAACTCAACATTGCAGTAGAACCTAAAAATCTACCACTAACACCTGAAAGAAGTCAGTTAGCCATTGTTTTCTATAAACACTTCTAAAGATCAGAGTACAAATCCCACAACAATTTCTGATGTGTACTGAACTTGGAGGCAAACTTAAAAGTCACTAAATACTCCAGAAAAATATATAAATCTGAGCATTAATTTGTTGCACCTGATTCCCTTGGTCAAAAGAGAGCATTTTTTATTTGACTCACTTGCAATAGTTTATATCAGAATTCACTAAAACTGAAATTATGCAGCATCTGATCCAGATAAAATATATTTTTCCTATTTATTAACTGCAGTTTTAGCGCTTGATAGGCCAAATGTATCCTCAGTTGCCTGAGTATTCTAGAGAGATGCATTTATTAAATTTAACAAATATATATATTAAGTAGGATATGACCTATTTTGATGGCTTTTACGCTGTTTTTCAAATGCATGCTCTAATAGAAGGAAGCAGAACAGCAGAAGGACTGGAACCCCACTTAGGTAGCCTATTCAGGAAAATGCATTTTTCAATTAAATTGGTCATATGAGAATCACAAGCAGGAGATAGCTGCGCTGATGAAAGATTGCTTCATTTGTAATCCCATGTGCACGGGAACTGACTGTTAGATTACTGTAACATTTCCATCAATCCACCTGTTCTATAAAATCACATCCTCAGTAATTCTTTTCCCTTTTTATCTCAATAGTAAGAGCTTGCCTAGAAGAATACATCACATACTCCTGGCCATAATAAGCACCTGTAAATTTTCACTCTGCACATCCAAAGAGAAAGTTATGCTTGAGTAAAGCAAAACTTAGTACATCATTGGCCTCAGAGGCATATGTAGCCCTCCCCCTCAGGATACCTGCCCACAGTGATGCATTTTAGACTTCAGTGTTTGAATTCCCCTGGATAACAATTCCAGAGTCTGCTCTGCAAATGACAACTGACATGCTAGCTCTTTAATATATAATACATAAAGCTGTAATACATAGCTTGTGCAGACACTCTGTAACTGGTTCTCACTGGACAGTTGCAATTTGCTGGCATGTAAGAATTAAGATGATTAATTTGCTTCTTTCACAATCTAACACTCCCTATGAGGAATCTCATCTTAGAGTGAGTCACACAGAATGACACAACTGTGTTTCCAAACCAAGTAACTGGGAAAAGAAAATCCATCATTCAACAGTAAGTATGAAGTAGAAGCTGTCATTGGAGTGTCTGTGCTCCCATGATTTTGGGCTGCTTCAGTACCTGTGGACACTAACATCATTAATTTGATTTAAGATGACGGGAGGATGACATGTTTATGAATTAAATTGCATGCATATTCAGCGCATCAAGAAAATTTTCAATAACTAAGCATGATGATATTTCTGTAAGTGGGCAATGTTTCACCAAGCCAGTGCCTCCCCATCTGAATAGAAGCTATGCATTCAGAAAGTCAAGCTTATTTGAGCTAACCTGCTCTCGGATCATATTTACAAGCTGGACAACTGCAAGATGTTTTCAGATTTTTGTTATCCATCAGATAAAAGAATGACATCTTAAATTTGGCACATGATGCACTAACTTTTTAGTTCCTCAAAGTATAATGGTAGAAGCAATTATGAAGAAATACAAATGAGAAAGGCCGAAGGAAGCCATGCTGCCTCATAAAACAGTAAAATGACACTTGAAAAAAATTTTTGTACCACCACATGCTTTACCTATATTGCCTCAAAAACGAGTGCTCCACCTTTTCTTCTCACTTACACCAAAGACATGATAAAGCAGGAAATCAACTCAAATAGATGTTTATGAACAAATTCTAACTATGAGCTAATCCTGACATATGATGCTTTTAACAATCAAATATATCCATTATAGTGATTTAAAATAATACACACAGTCCTATATATTCAACATTATCACACAATTGTAGCCCCTCGACCAGCAGAAACAATGTGCTCTAAGACAGAATTTCTTGGCCTGTTGTTTCCATGACATCAGAAAATGACATGTGAAATGACTGCAGAGTTAGAAATTTAAAAAAAGCTGTGAAGTGGACATGGTACAAACTTCAACCTGCTGCCACTGTGAGCCCAGAGCGGTCTTTTGGTCATAAACTTCCTGTGGTACCCGTGATAGGGATGATAACTTGCTATTGAAAGAGAAATGTCTATGAAGAAATACTTCAGGCTGCAGTAATGGATAGAATACAGAATGGAGACTTCAAGAAGGACCTACCAGGACAGAGTACAGTAGCCATCAGCTCCTGAAGAAAATAAAGGCAACATATTCAAGCCTCCCCTGCTAAAGGATGAATTACTTAGGATGAAAGATTTAAATAGCCACTGAAATAGCAGATGCCCAGAAAATTAAAAAAATACTTTGTTTATAATCTGAGTCCATAATTATTCTCAGAAGTTCCTGGGTTTCAGTTCTAACACTTGGATCACAAGACCAGATTTCCTTACAAGCACAAGTGAAACAATCCAGTGTTTTTCAAACAAGAGGAAAAATATTCTCTTAATAAATTTCATAAGACTTTTTTATTCCAATAAAATTTCTGAAAAGCAGATGGAAAACAGGATGTCTTTCCCTGATGAAAAAGCCACCATAATCTGAAGTCATGTGAAGCCATTTATCCTTTTCACAATACCTGTAAGATCTGGAGGATCTGGTCTGTTACTGACTAAAGTCATGTTCACAATTTTATCAGATTAAAAGAGGGCTTTGTGCACACAAGAATCTGGATTTATATCTTTTCTGAAGAACATTAGCACCCATGACAAGACACAATAGACCATTTAGCTACAAAAAGATGGGGAGGATATAGCATGCTACTAATGAAAGCATTTGAGAAAATCAATGTCAGTGAAATGCATTTATAACTATTTTAATCATCTACTATTCTCTGCCTAATTTTCTATGACAGTTAAATAATCTGGACATAAAATAAGAGATGCTTAGAAGATGAAAACATTGGATCTATTTCCAGGATTTTTCCTTCTCTCCTAAGCTGCAGCAAAGGACATATTTTACTAGCAGACAGAGCTGAGTCTCCAACCCAGAGAAGTAAGTGAGGTTCTTCAGCTCTTCCAAGCTCCTGAATGGTGTGCAGAACTTACAAAGCCTCAGCAACATGGAACTGTCATTCTAGCTGGCAAGTACCTTTGCCTATTAAAACGTAACACACTAAGGGAGGACAGTTAATTCACAAGAAGTGCAAAGTCCTGCACCTGGAGAAAAACAACCCCATGCTCCAATATATGCTGGTGACTGACCAGCTGCAAAGCAGCTTGCCAGAAAAGCACCTGGGGGTTCTGGTGCACACCAAGTTAAAAATGAACCAGAAATGTGCCCTTGCAACAAAAGCAGAAGATGGCACCGTGGGCTGCATTAGGCAAAGCACTGCCAGCAGGTGGAGGGAGGTGATCCTTCCCCTCTGCTCAGTGCTGGCGAGGCCACACCTGGAATGCTGTGTCCAGTTCTGGGCTTCTCATTACAAGAGAGACATGGACACACTGCAGAGAGCCCAGTGAAGGGCCACGAAGATGATGAAGGGACTGGGGCTCCTCTCCTATGAGGAAGGCTGGGAGAGCTGGGACCGTTCAGCCTGGAGAAGAGAAGACTCAGGGGGATCTTATCGAAGTGTATAATACCCAAGAGGAGAGTGCAAAGAGGATGGAGACAGACTTTTTTTCAGTGGTGCCCAGTGACAGGATCTGAGGCAATGGGCACAAACTGCAAGACAGGACGTTGCCTCCGAACATCAGGAAAAACTCTTTTACTGTGAGGGTGAGCCAATACTGGCAACTGGCTCTGGGTGGCCCTGCTTGAGCAGGGGGCTTGGACCAGGTGACCTCCAGAGGTCCCTTCCAACCTCAGTCGTTCTGTGATTCTGTGACATCAGTTGATTCCCCATATAAACAGAATACATCACCTTGCTCCAACAAATAGTTCAGTGGTACCTTATTGAGCTATTTATGGCATTTAAATAATTATAAAAGTATTTTATAGAGGTAACAAAGTGGCAAAACTGGTGACTTAGTAAAGATCATAAATTTGTGATGATTAAAAAAAGACTACCTAAAAAAAAAAAAAAAAAAAAAAAAAAGATATTTATCCTGGAAATGAGGTGCTTTTCTGTCTGAATGCTAGAGGTTCTTACCTTATAGTTAGTTATAATGTAAATCTCGATTTGCTTTTAAAAGTTTCCTACTTACCTCTCAGATTTTTGTCAAATACTGCCACTTGCTGGTTTTATTCCATACCAGTAATTTAGTTTTATAGCTTTTGCTTTGCTGAAGTACTAAAAAAAACCTTTCTAAAAGATCAAATAGTTAACACTTTTATCTTTTGTTTTGCTAAAAATTCAGATATAAGAAATATAAGCTCAAGTCCTCTTCAGTTTAGTTTATATCTCCATGATAACATTCTACCTCTGGATATAAAATGAGACATTGAAGACATTTCAATATGTCTTCAGATACCTGACAATGGAAATGCTTTGCGCTGACTTTGGCAGACACAGAATCATGACCCAATTTATTATTTAGGACCATTTTGATCAACAATAACAGTAACAGTTAAGAGGAACAGATTGTCAAAATAACTGATGAAAAAGCACCATAGAAACTTATATTTAAAGTGGTTTTATTATAATATATTAGCACAGGACTCTTAAGCTTAAACACATCTGATCTTTAATTTTTTAAAGACAGAAGCAAAGCTCAAACTCATTTTGAAAGCATATAATCTTGCCTTTTATTTCTATTATACATGCAAAATGAATGTCATGGGGTGGCTGGATGGCACATCAGAAAGTGTGCTAAACTCAAAGTGCCAGCTAAATAAATTATTTAAACTCATAAATGCTTGTTCAAAGCTTTTCTCAACTATGCAGAAAATTTTATGCTATACTCAGATATATACTTCTAGAAATAACCTCATGCTTCTTCATATCAGATCAATCAGAGGCATTATAACTTCTCCTCTGACCATGGGCATTCAAGAGTTTATGATTTCTGCTAGTCCAGCAAAGAAGATTGAGGATGTTGTCTCCACAGAAGCCAGACTCACATATCCTCTTCCTCTCAGTTGGGATAGTGATGTTGCTGGTATCTTTAAAAGCTGCCATTCTCCTTTCCTGAATATAATATGAATTTCTGAGGAAAATTACTCCTTCAGTGGTTACATTATGAAAAAAGATTCCTTCCAAGTTCAAACAATAGTGTACCCAGCACTGGAATGTACTAGGGTATCTTTATTTGCCTCCTGTCTTGCTGATCACCTGAACATGCATTGCTAGCTTCTTTATAATAAGAAATTCCTGGGACAGGTTCTATATAAACTGGTAAAAAAAGAAAAGGTTGTCTTCCAAATTATCTTGGAATCTTCACTTCAACCAGGCTACCTGGTGCTCGTGTATGTGTCCAAGGAAAGGTGCTTACCATATCTTAAATCAGCCAGTATAACTTCAATTTGCTAGACATTTCTGTTCTTTCACACAATGTGTTTTAATGTGTCCTCCCTTTCAAAGAAAGAGTTTGTTAGGTGTAGCTATAGGAAATGGACCTTGCTAACCCATTATCTGATATTTAGGAAAATGCCCATAAGCTTTGTTATTTTTACTAATTGTGCAGAATGGATCTCTTAGATCTAACTCTTTTTTTTTTTTTTTGAACCCACACAACTATCAAAGGTAACACAATGGAGGTAAAACACTTATCAACATGCATTGCCTAGTGAAGTCAGGCTTGAAAAGTAGGTAGCACAATAGGATAACCTGCTTTTTATCCTTCTGACTTTTTAAATGATATGCTATGAAAAAATATTAAATAAAAATGAAAAATAATATTAAGCCCTTCTTTGGCAAGCTGCTTAAAATGTAGGAAAACATAGGCCCTGACTCAATAGCCAGCTGATGTACCTAATGGAAGAGTTGGTCTATAATGATAAAGGAAAACAGTCTCTGAAGAGACTTTTCCAAAGGAAAATGTACTCGAACCAATGAGCTCCTGCTTTCCCACAGAGTAATTTTCCTTAATACCAGCATAATGGGAAATTGGGTGTTCTTAGTTTAATCTCTTGCCAACACAGAGGAAATACCTCACCCAGAAGAGACTCCAGGCTATTATTTGTACTACAGCTGTGCCTGGAGGCCTCAGCCAGAATCAGAGTCGTGCGGCCACATGTTTTACAGACATAAATAAAACCCAGTGCCATCTCTGAAGAGAGACAAATGCAGTAGGGCTGTGCCCATTTCCCAGATGGGTACTGATGGGATCCTGGGCACCTTGAGCCCAGGGGCCTGGCCGCCGGGGTGCAGGGCCAGCCTGGGAGAGCAGATATGGTCCCTGAGGAGAGGGAGCTGCTGTGGGGAAAGCTAGCCCCCCCCCCCCCCGCGAGGGCAAGTAGCCCTACTTCTAAGCTAACTGCCATTTCCAGCCTGGCCTCAGCTCAGTCCCATCCCCACAGCCCTGCCCAGCCATCCCAGGGCTGTGTCTGACCCCTGTTCCCCCAGTGAGCCTGATCCCAACCCACAGGTCAAAATCCTGGCCCGGCCTTGGCTCATCCCAGTCTCATGCCCAGGGCTGGGGCTGCCCTGGTGCCCCCTGGCTGTCCTGTTCCTGGCTGGGGGCTGGGACAGGCCCTGGTGCCCTGGGCAGCCTCTGCCGCTCCTGGCCATGGGCATATCAAACCCTGGGAGGGGTCCGAGAGGTAGTGTTGAACAAACCCTGTTGAACCCTCCAGAGCAGTGTAAATGTTTTCTGTTCTTAATTTTAAAAGAATGAGCATCATCAGGAGAAACATAGTCAGCAGATGAAAGGAAGTTGCTTCCCTCGTCAGCTGGTGCATGTGAGGTCCTGCCTGGAAGGACACATCCTGCTCTGGGCTTTCCAGGTCAAAGAGAATGATGAGAAACTGGAAGGAGGATGACCAAGATGCCCAAGTGCCTTAAGTATATGAGCTATAAGTATAGGCTGAGGGATCTGGGCTTGTTTCATCTGATGAAGTGGGAGCAAGCTTGTGATCCAACAGCAACTTATGACACCTTGAAGAGAAACTACAAAAATTGATGAAGTGAAATAATTCTTTTCAGTGGCAGATGAAATATATAACAAGGTACAATGGTTGTAAATTTTGACTTGAAAAGTTTAGGTTGGATATCACTTAAAACTATTTTTTACCAGGATGGTAGTGTGGCATTAGCATGGGTTACACAGAAATGCTAGAAAACCTCTTTCTAAGAGATTCCCAAAATTTGGTAAGACAGAGCTGTGGCTGATAAGGGATAATGCTGGCAATAGTCCTTGTCTGAGCAGGAGGCTGACCAAGAGGCCTTCAGACATCCCCTCCAGCAAAAAAACTCTGTGGTTTTGTTATCGGCTGACTTGCCCTTTGGAAATGCCCATCTTGCTGTTAACAGCAGCGTGAGCTTAGGTGACTAGTTTGGGCAAGATGCCCCACAAGCCTAAAAGTGAGTCATTGGCAACTTTACCAGTATGACACAATCTGGGAGTCATCATGGTCTTAGCTTCCAGTGAAAGGCAACAATTCTTCTGGAGCAAAATCAATTTAGCATAGTTTTGTTGCCAAAATCCGGAATAGAACTCCTTAACAACAATGAGAAGTGAAGAAGCAGGCACTCCTTTATTGCAGCGCTGGGCACACGGGGGATCGCTCCATCTAG
>JANZLQ010000061.1:394287-411430 GCA_026212715.1 Elanus axillaris
CGAGTCTGTTTTGCCCATGACGGTGATTAGTGAATGATCTCTCCTGTCCTTATCTTGACCCACAAGCCCTTTGTTATTTTTTTTTTTCTCTCCCCTGTCCAGCAAAGCAGGGCGGGGGGGGGAGTGATAGAACGGCTTTGGTGGGCACCTGGCGTCCAGCCATGGTCAACCCACCACAAGTATACCCAAACCCACAAAACAATCAAGGTACCGAAAAAGTACTCGAGACACTGTGATAGATTTTTTTCTTTGAGATAGTTTATTTTCTCTCATCTTATTATGAAATATAATCCTACTAATTGTAAGCTCTTTTTCCTCCTAAAAATTAGTATTATATTTGAGATTACGATTCAGATTTTTTAGACCACTTAGCAGTTATTAGACTTTTGCTCCCATATCACTGCACAGACTCTGAAATTCCCATTTCATTTCAGTACTTAGGAGGAAGAAGACAATTTAGAAGAATGTCCTCACCAGTCCTCAACAACAAGCATTAACATTACCAAGAACAGAACAAATTGAAACTTCAAGGAAAAAAACCCAAGGGAATGACGGCAGTGCAGAAGGAAAACCAACTGAGTATTTCGAAGACCTAGCAGTATTGGCATCACTTTTGCTACAGAAATGATATGCTTTTCAAATGATTGATAAAGATGGTCCTGCCCTGGCCCCACCGGCTGTTTACAACTACAGATTAAGATTGTTGATAGTGTCTTATAATTGTGGGACATAGAAACACATGTTGAATGATAATTACTAACTCATCTATCTTTTTGTTTCCTCTCAACCCCCTTCCCGAACTTCCTGATCTCATCCCCAGCCCTCTCAAAGTTTGCCTCACAAGTAGAAACACATCTCCTTCCTAACCCATACTTTGGGCAAATGAATCCACCACTACTCCCTGTCCATCTTCTCCCTGTGTCCTAAATGCATCCTAATACTTACCACAATGGCACACCTTCCTCCCCTGTGTTTTAAAGAAATCAATAATTTTAGTCAGCTGAAGCTGGTTATTTGTGAAACTAATCCATTAACTGCCACTTGACAGAGTATTACATCTTGCAAGAGCTTATTTAGCTGTTCCAAAGACAACAACCATGCCATCTCCAGCCTTCGCATTCAACCATGTATTATTTTTCTTGAAGCAGCACATTATCAACATGATGTCCAGCGCTGTGGCTATACCTGAAATTAATATAGGCTAAGTGAAGTTGCCTTGCTGCAATAGCAGCACACAGCAGAGTCTGAGTGCTGTGATGGAGATCCCTCTGCTGCAGCAATGACACAGCCAAGGGTAGGAACCTGAACAGGAAGAAAGACCATTTTCGCTCACAGCTATCTGCTGTGACAGCAGTCACGGAAGATGCAAACATGGGACTGTTGCTACCTGACTGGTCCACAGCCCAGCCTGTGTGCTGGAAAAAAAAACGTGAGGAGGAGATACCTATTTGACCAACTAACAAAGAAGTAAATGCATGACCAGTAAGATACTGCCAAGCTGCACTTGGCAACTTCCAGTTGATACTTACACTCTTCTCGGATGCTTGAGTCTGTAACTAATTTTTTAGCTGTGGGATTTCCAAAATGCCTACATCAAATAATGTGAATACTTACCACATAAATTGGTAAGTAATAAGTAATAAATATCCAAACCCAGGGAAGGATTTGTTAAATTTCGTTGTCAATAGCTGCACCCCTATAACCTGGAGGCTGCAAATGTAAATTAACCTATTTCAAGGAAGACATTTACAACACTATGTTGATGCCACTGCATGGGTTATACAGGATTTGCCTTCCAAGTATTCATTATAATTTAAGAACTTTAGCAAGTTTACTCTCCTATTTTTCAGCTGAGACAGTATACCAATAGCAGAAGTAAAATGCAATATTTTAACTTTTGGTGGTAATTTCTCATCACAGAAATATTTCCCTTTTTCTGCATTAATAGTTTGCATACCAACTTCATCCTGGATCTCCTCTGCCACAGCAGGCACATTGTAGAGGAAGGAGAGAGACTGGTTCATGCGTTCATATATCACGCGTAGATGTGTCATAACCTAAGGAAATAAAAGTATTTTAAGAAGGGGAATACTACTGTTAATTTGACATTATCACAGATTTTATAGGTTAAAGAGAGCAAGACAGTTTCACTTGTGCTAGGTATAAGATTTCAGTATGCTATGTATTGAAACTGTCAAACCCATTGCAAAATTCACCTCTCCCCTAGGGCTGCTAAGAAAATAGTGTTCTAGATGCTCTTTCATAGCAATCACCTGAAATCCTAAGGGAGTGTGGTAATTTAAAGTAGGGGTTTACACTGTGAGGCAGAGAATGTACACAAGCAGCTATTGTGGCAGAAATTGACAGCGTCATTTACCCTTCAACACCATTTACATTTGCCCATATCCGTAAGTTTTCATATAACATGCAAACCAAGCGAGGCAGAATGATTGCTGCACCAAAATGTTTCAGCTGTTTGGGTTTTTTTTCTTTACCTTAATATTGCAAAAAGAAACATCTCTCTGAAAAAAGCTTCAATTTTCTTGGTAAAAATATTTGCAAGCATTTTCAGCTGGAAACAAAAATGTTTCCACCCAGAAGCATTATTGCATTATCTCATGTGATTGCAACTCTACTGCCTCAGGTTCCTGCACACTGCTATGCACTGAGTCACGACATCCTGTGATATATGCTCCCCCAGGGTACTCTCCACAAGTATCACCTCTCTTCAGTAGAAAGTGAATCTGAGGTGCATCTTAGAAGACTGACAGGACAAATGACTTACAGACAGCAATGTTAATGAAACAACAGTATAATTTCTTCAAACCCAACTATAGCATTTATGCTTTTGAACAAAATATTTTGTTTTCTACTTTCCACTGAAAGAAGTTTTCATGACCAGATCCTCCAACCTACACTCCCCCAACCTTCTGACCAATTCAAGAAGCAGATACTACAGAAATACTCATTCCTATGAGGCACTAAGCAATACATTGCGCTTCTAATATTTAAATGTCAGTTTCCATTCCTCACCTGTGCTGCCACACAATCTGTAGTCCGCAAAATGTCACTGTTTTTTGTTATTAAATAAACCAGTGTTTTAGAGACTAAAAAGTCATGTTAGATGCAAAAGGACATGCTTTAATGTTTAAGACAAGGAAAGACAACCATCACTGCAGAGGACTTACAAGTGTGCATTTCTAACTCTAGGAATTTTAAGACAGCATGATCTCAATGTAGAAGTCTGTCTGGAATGGATGAGAAGCCTAATATGCAAATTGTGACATTCAGGAGGTATATGGTTTTGATTTGGCTTTTAGCTATGCCAGTGTGTTCCAAAACTATGACTGGAACAATGCTTCCCATTGCATCCTGCAGAGGGAACAGCAGCAGATTCTGCAGATTACAGCACACTTTTTTCACAGTTTATCCTCTGTGCCTACAATTTTAATTGAAAAGCCAGCTACATCTTCAATCTTTTTTTTTCTTTTTTTCTTTCTCACCCTCCATGATTTATGAAGGCAACATAAAAGCTGTTCCAAAACATACAACACTGAGGACTGCAGTAACATTCAGCAGTTAAAATGCTATGAACTACAGTGCCTATTTTAAAAGAACATGTTAAACTCGAGTGCATTGCAGTAATCACATTTATAGACACTGTAAGTACCTCTGCAATGACTATAGAAAGGTTGATTGCAGTCAGATGGCTACACCACTTCTGGTTCTACCACTTCAGCTGAGGGAAGGACAACCATGTGCAGCTGCTAAATCTATTACTGACATTTTTCCTGGGGTATTATTTACCAAAGCACTAATAAAGGCTCTGGGGCATTAATGCTGTGGAGGGATCCTCAGGAAATACCCATGACTGACTCACTGTCTGGATAGACAGAAAACCTGGTTTTCAGTTCTTGTCAGAAGACAAATTATACCCACCCTATTCCTACATCACTACATCTTCGTCCGGAAAGCAGGTAATTTTTTTATTGCATGTAAAGCTGTTCACAGAAAGGAGTCAGGTATTTTTAAAAAAAATAGGTTGACAGAAACTTCGCAATGGTTATGAACAAACACGACCTCAGTGGGGATTACCTGAGATCTGATTTGGGCAGCTTTCTTTGGGTCTACCATGCGGACATGTTCGAAGTGTTTGAGAGTATGCTGTCTGTCTTTCTGCTCAGCACGCACATACTTCTTCAGCATGTTGAATACGTGACGAGGCTGCAGGGAAAAAATAGGGGAAAAAATCAGTTTAGAATAACATGTTTTAGTTCCTTGTACTGGAGATGTACCCCAAACGAAAAGCACTTGGTCAGCTGATGCCTGCAGCTATCTTCTGAAGGCAGGTCTGACAACTCTAAGGAGCATCTGCTCACTCAACTCATTCAGCAGGATGCATTGTTAAATAGTACCTGTAGGTAGTAGATAAGGTCCCTGGGCAGGGCATTCAGATTTCCTTCCTGACCATAAGGGGAAGTTTGGATGTTGCATTTTCTTGTCTAACTGCTACACTATTGACACAACAAGACAGCAAGTGCCACCTTAGCATGCTAGTTAAGGGGTACCCAACATCAATTTCTTTTGGGCTTTCCTTCCATTATCTCCATCTGCTTCTCCTCTCCTCCAACTCAGGAAATCCCCATAATCCAAGCTCCCAGTTTTGCAACCTTCACCATCAGAAGGCAAATCCTTCCCAGAAGATCCCCTGAAACATGGACTCCATTAGAAGCATTTCAAAGATTCCCCACATACGCTCTACTATGCTGAATACTCAACCAGTATCAATGTCTGTCAACTACATTTAAACTTTAGCAACAAAAAAGATTACAACTGTTAAGTTTTATCAACAGTAAACTGAACATACACATTCAGATTCAAATCAGAAAGTAACCTGCCCAACAGCTGCACAGAAGACCACATGAAAGCACTACTCTTTCTAAGCCAAGGAATAGCCATCAGACTTCAGTGCAAAATTAAAAAAACAAAAGCCACAAACAAAAACAAACAAAAAAAACCCCACAAAAAGCTCCCTCCTGTCCTGTCACTACTGCTATGCCACCAGGGAGAAAAGATGAAAGGAACCACTCAGCTGAAGTACAGAAGGTACACAACCAGAATACACAACTGACTGAAAAGTCGTAAGAAAAGAGCCGCCTACTTGGTTCTTCTCAGCTTGGATGCCAGATTTTATAAAAGTCTTAGTCTATGTATATATTGCAGGTGATTTTAAGTTAGTGAAACATATTAAATATACACTTTAAGGCATGTAACTGAATACAAACAAAGGAAAGGTCTGTAGCTGAAGGGAACATGAAAATATACACAGACTGATGATATAGCAGTGAAGACTAAGAAATGCATATTTCTATGTACTTTCCTACACTGTACAATAATACAGTGCCAAAATAGGGAAGTGTTCTCTAACATTCAGCTAAGACACTCGTTTTTAACTCAGTGTTTATGATGATTCTGGAAATCCTTCCCCCACCAACACTGCTTGTGCTGTTGGCTTGTGCATCCAATCTGAAGTTGCTGAGCAGCAAAAAGCATGAAGCTGAGGCAGGTGAGAAGAAAGTGAAAGGTGACCTTACTGTGCAGTAGATTAAAGAATGAGCAGAAGTGGTGAACAGCTGGCCTGAGCAAATGGCAAGGATACAGGGAAGAGAGCAGGGAAGTGATAAAATAAGCATCAGAGGCTCTGTGCACAGCTTTCCCAAGCAGGAAGAACCGTGGGTGAAGTTGAAGTTTTAAGACTTAGACTCATGGACAAATATAGAACCTAAACCAATTTAACATTTACACAAGAGATGAATACTAAGCTTTGGAGCTCAAAGATTTAAGAATCGCTTCAGCTTAAGAGAAGCAACAGATTTTATAAACTCTGAAGAAAATAAACCAAAGGTTATTTGAAGAAGATTTGTCGGACAGAAATAGAGAGATGTGAACCCATTCCTTGCCAGAGGATTAAGTTTTGTGGCTCCATGACTGAAAATTCATTCACGAGGAAAATAACCCCAAAGACAAGCACCCTGGAATGAAGTTGCAAGAAACTGTGGACAAATGCTGGAAAGTAAGTAATTCTCACAACGTTGTGGTAATGGCCAAGCAAACTGAAATGACAACTGTAAAGCTTTATAGGAACAAAGGCTGGAAGACCAGAAAGTTTAACAAGAAAATTTCAAAGACAGAAAATGTTGTTACCCTTCCTGACAGTTCAGCTTTCCTTGCCCCCAGAACACATCAAGATAGCAGGTTAGGGCAGACTAGACAGAAAAGGATTAATTTCTATTTCTTCAAGAGATATTCCAATTTAAGTGTCATGTCTAACACCAGAAGGGCATAGTTCTTGTTTTCCCTTAGTGTGTTTGTATTTACTGCAATATGTCAATGAAACTTTTACATTAGGAGTCACAAGCAGACATGTTAATAGGATAACCATCTTGAAAATACCTGTCAAATACCACTAACAGTGGTAGTCACTTGGGCAAATCAGTAGCCCACCTTTAGTGTCTTTTCCAACATTGACAAATGTCCCAAACTTGTCACTATAAAGGATAAATGGATACACATGCCTCTAGCACATCTGGCCAAGAAATCTCCTTGTGATGGCAGCAGAAAACTGTAATTCTGGCCCCCACCTGTACCAACCAGTATGGCAGCTATTAAGAGTAACCATTCTTCTGGTCAAGGGAGAGGATGTAGAGAGTACACACCATGGGGTACGCTGTGGTTTTGCCTGAGGGACCCACAGAGAGGACATGAGGAAGTGGGATGGAAAACCTACCTTGACCCTAGAGGCACAGGTATGTGAGTTGCAAGTTTAGGACAATGCAGAAAGAATATTACATGCAAGTGGTTTCTTTACAGAGGCAGAGACTTTGCTTTTTCTCAAGTTAAAAAAAAATGCTAGAAACTTGCTGTATGTAGGTATACAAGCTTAGAGAGTTTCAGTGGTTTGTTTTTAAACCTAGCCATACAAACATTTGAACCCTATTGATCTGGTGATCTCATATTGCCTAAAAGTTTGTAACATTATTCTAACAGGTGATTCAAAGCTAAGAAGTCCTTGTGAAGCATTCAGGCACCTCACAGAGATGCACAAGGCTTTCCCAGTCATCAAGGCATCACACTACACAGAATTTCCTAGAGTGGATCCAGGCACCTATGGAAATGACAGGATTCCCTGAATGTAACATCAAGACCTGAGATATATATGTGCCCAGGATCCCCTGATGTAGAAGCTGAAATGGATTAGAAATCTTAGCATATAGACTTGTTATCACACAAACTTTCTTTATTGTGACCTTCAGGAAACATGCTGTGCCTCAATCATTAAGGTTATATGGTGTGTCATTTCCACACTGACAATGCACCCCAAAAGGCGGCAGTATCCCCTGAACATTTGATGTACACTAACACAACTCTGCTTCCATCCTGGAAGTCCCAGTCACACTGGATCAGGTCAGACCTCTAACCTTCCTAACAACTTTGCAATGCCACTGCTGCATGGCTTCAGGGCCGTGGCTGAAGGTGAAACTCCCAGAGCCAGTGATGGGCAATGACAGCTCTCCACTGGGCTTTGCATACCTAAGTGTGGCAGTTACCATAAGCAAGGACCAAGTTCTACAGTAGAATGTAACTTAGATAGTAATAAATAAATAAACAGATCATTTTCTCCACAATGCCTAAAACTGTAGGACTACTGCTTGCAGAGTTTTAACAAATTTCTGGATCAGCAAAAGTACCTCACCCCAAGTCCTACCTCTGTATTGTATTTCGTATATATTTTCTTTTAAATGTCATTATTGAGTGAACTGGTTCTGCTTAAAAATCCCAGCCACACAGGCACTTTTTGCAGAGATACTCCCAGCAGGATTTGGCCCCAAATCTAGTACACCAAGCAGTGATACAGACTCTTGTGATGGGAAAGCAGAGGGGCCACAATGAACAGTCAAGCACAGAGGTGAGGAAAGGCTCCACAGGTTGAGGAGATGCAGCCAGACCCGGTGTCTGAAGCTATTATATCCACAGCTATCTATTACTTCTACAGTAGGCAGGAACCTTCAGATTAAATTATAAATGAAAGTGGTGCTATTATCAGCTAAATTAAGTTCCCGAGGCCTCAGCTCTGACACTGTCTATGGCAGAAGAACAAATGGCTGACATATCCCAAGGCCAGCTTGGCACCTCTTGCTCTTCATAAATAATGTACCAACCACCAAACTTCATTAAAAAATTCTGGGTTTAGCACTTGAAATTCTGCTGCGTGTTCTGCCAGGGAAAACTCAGTGTGCTCATGTCTATAGTCACCTTAATAAAAAACATCTCAGAGTATCTAACTTGTATCAGCCACCAGGGGCTACCTAAGCCTCATGAAACAATTCCACTATTTGCAGTTGTCTGTACTTGTTTTGTTGGCTTAAGTTTTTTCCGTCTTCCTCTGAAAGCGACCACAATACTGCCAGCACGACTTCAGTTATCCCCGTTTTTAGTTACGCTGGCCGATGCTGCTGGCGACTCATTTATCCAGTGACAAGAATGGCCAGTGACTTCTTAAGCAACAGGATCCAGCACCAAATTCATAGCGTGTATTATTTCATTAGCAACGCTTTTTACTTAGGAATAATATTGGCTACTGAGTACTCCAAAACCATGGACTGGCTGGCAAGAAGCTTAAATCCAGTCTTATGGCACACACTCACTATTCAGGCAAATGCAGAAAAAAAAGACCAGAACACATCTAATAAGGTGTGCAGCAGGCAATGCACGGGTTAACAGTATGAATGTGACCATTGCATACTGCTTCTATTTCAAGCACACACTGTCACGCCGTTTGCTCTCATAAAACCCATTCCAAAGCTCCCACTTCTCAGCAGATTCAAACATTTTTTATCTAAAACTAAGCACAGATCAGACATAGCCCTTTTACAAGCTATCGTGACAGGCCAACAGACGTACTCATGTCTGCGGGTATTTTAGTTGTTAGTTTAAAATCCTGTTTATGCTGGAGAATGTTGTCAAATTATTATTTTATATAGTTTTCATATGTTGGGAGTTGCATGCATTCAGTACATTTGGTACAAAGTAGACAGGTTCACAGATCATGTACGTGGTGTATATAGACTACCTAGGCTGGCAATGCACCATTAAAAAACTAATTTTCTATACTAAAACTGTAGAGAATGTGCCTTGTCCCTTATTTGGAAGACAATTCTTTCTGTGAATATATATATATCTATATGCACCATAGCAGAGTTAAGGACCTGTACTGCAACTCCCTCATTTGAAAGCTTAACCAGGCAGTCCTGACAGCTGGGTAACAAGTTTCCAGCTGTACAAGGCACAAACCCAAATGAAGCAGAAAACACTGATGGCTCCTTGGCTATCTGGTGGTGATTTCCAGCCTCACTGACTCTGTAATCCAGTGCCTTTATTTCAGGTGGCATCAGCATCAAGATAAAGTCACACCCATAAAAGAATCACATGAGATCTAAAATGCCCCAAAATCAGTTTCTAGCAAGTAATATATATATATGCGTAAATATATATGCATGCACATGCCCCCCATGAACTCTACGTTAAACCTAGTCTACTATTTCAGGTTTTAAGGGAGAGATGAAACAGTGCAATTTCAATGAGCTTGGAAAATGGAAACATCAAAGGTAGTTTGGATTGCTAGAGATATAACTTATACTCTCCTTGTGGAAATACAAAATACTTACTACAGAGAAACAATACAAAAACATTAAAGCACTTCAGTGTATTTAAAATACAACTTCCCAGCTCTGTGCCATGGAACCTCCATGGGAAATTCTGAGCTGGCTTGTCATTTTGATCAAATTTCTCCCTAAATCAGAGAGGAAAGTTTCACAACACTGTATTGTGCTACTTAATCTTGCATTTAGAGAAAAATCAGTCACCAGTCCTTTCTGATTACTGCTCTTGAAATGTGCAACAATTGCTTCTTTTAATTCACTTATTAGGAATACCTAATATACCGTATTAGGTATGTATTTTACCTGCTGTGTTATAAACTTGTGGGTCATGTTTGACACAGGAGTAGTAGTTCATTTTAGGAACATTCAAGAAAGGCTGGCTGGGATGAATACAAGACTTTTACTCATGGGTGAGACAACTAAAGCCCCATCCTGCTACCTTTCATGTGGAGTTAAAGATGCCTTCTCATAATTTCTGCTAATTTATAAAACTTGTTACTTTACACATCACAAATATATGGCTATAATGGTACTCAAAACTTCTCTTTTCCTACCCTCCCAAGGACTTCCTGGGGCACAATAAAATGGAAACAGTATTTGATACAATCTCATTATTTGCTTTTCAGGATTTGAACTTACTCAACTTTGACAAATTGAGACAAATTTTGTTTCTGCTCACGCTTTTAGAACTTTGCATTTTAGATACAATGAACCTGCCAGGGTTTTGCAGAACTTAATACCCATCTGGAATCGCCTCTTTTGTCTTTAGTTCGCTTGTACAAAAAACCTACCGGCAAGCCTAGGTGTATGACTATACCATATGCTCAAGCCCACAGACTGGGGAAAAAAGACGGTCTGGTTTTGTTCACATAAAAGCCTCAGAAGCTCCTGGAAAATGGAGTTAGGTAACCACATTTCTTGAAGTCTGACTTGGTGTAAAAGCAGAGCTGAAATCCACGCTATTTCACAAAATCCTACAAAACTAAGTATATGTGAGAAATTCCACAGCTATAAGTTTATGTGTTTGGAGGAGCAGAGCTAAATGGTGGAGTATTAGATCTGGACTGCTCTTTCCTACTGCACAGGAGAATTTTTATCACTAGATCAGCAGCAACACTTTGGCCTTCCTCCAACTGCATATTTCCACAGCAACTTCTATGGACTTGGGAAAGGCTTCGAGCTTCCCGAATGCAGAGGCACTGAGTAAGGGCTCCTCTGCAGATCCCTCTTCCATGTCCAAATAGCCAAACTCGACTAGTTTCAGCCTGCACTGTACTCTCTCCGTATAAACGGACACTACTCCCATAGCACAACGGGTACCAGAGTGAATTCTGAAAGCAACAAGTTAAAAAGCATGGCAAAACACATTTAAATGGATTAATGTACATGGCTAGGGTTGACCTTAATGATCCTGCTCTGTTCAGCAATAATTTACATTTCAGTAAAATAGTGCCGAATTAGAAAGAAGCATTTTAAACCGATTTTAATGATTATATGCTCACTTTAAACTATGCGCAAAGTAAGGAGGTTAATTAATTACCTTTCCAAGTTTTCCTGTATGTTTCCTTGCTCTGAAACCCTTTATTTCACCACTAGGAGCTGGATTTCTTTTCTGCTTCTCTTTGCCCCCTGCCACCAGCTTCCCACAGAGAATGTGCCTCTCTTACCAACAAAGATTAAACAGGGAGACATAAATCCAGCAAAACTTGACATGCATGTGAAAGAGGGAATATAAGCAAATTGCAGAATCAATCTGCTCACAGAGAATGATGGATTTCAATTCCACTATTTAACTTGCAAAATGAAGGGGAAAATTTCCAACTGTTTTAAAAACTAGAGGCATATTGGTTCCAGCTGCTACTAATCCTCCTTTTCTGTAGTAAGGCCATCAAGCAGGATGAAACAATACAGTATTTTGACACTGGATACTGAACAGCTGCGCCCCATTTTCAAAGGCAACAAAGTATAGCAGCACTGTTAAGCTGCATCAGGAATGAGGATCAAATTTTAAGTTTCTGGGCAGCCTGCATGCCAGTGCTTCTGAGAACAATGGTACAAATACTTGGTTTTGCTCAAATTTATTTTCTAGTAGACCTTGAAGCTATGCAATTTCATCTCTGTATACTCCTTGCCTCCCTTGCTGCCCAGAGTGGTACTCTGAAGCACACTTCTGACACTGGCATTGGGCGATCATGTGCATAACAACTGAAAAAAACGCGCAGTTAAAGTTTTCGGTCTGGTGCAGAAGCTATTCGTTAAGAATTCCCAGACTTCTGTAGTTTTAGGTAGAATGGTACTGAAAACAGTTGATTTTCTAGGCATGTACAAGAATGTAATGACTACCCTACTGGCCTAGACCAAAGGTTCCCCTAGTCCCATTCTTGCTATCCTACAAGGAAAGCCTCCTCCAAAGGAGCAAGTAAATGATGTTACTTGTCCCCACACAGCCTTCCAGCTTCCCCCCACCCATAGTTCAGAGACTTTCTGAGCCAGAGGAAGTTTCTCTTCAGCTCCCCTGAAAAACCTACCCCTTGAACACAAGCACCACAAAATCTGTATACACACAGAAAACAGGAATTCACAGTTGATCAGGATTTCGTCACTCATGGAGAACATTGCATCACATCCATGATCAGTCTGTTGACACCCCGAGTGCCAGATTCACTGTTCTCCTGTGATAACTGATCTGCAGGCAAAGGCTGGTCATGGATTTCTTGACATCCAAGAATAAAATGAAATCCTGCTGCTTCGAGTGGTCTGCCAGAAGAAAAAAAACCTTGGGAAATGTTCAAATTCAAGTACAAGGCAGTATGTCCAAGTGATTAAACAGCACATGGAAAATACTTTTTGCACACACACATCTATATACGTATCTATACACCTTCCTAGCTGTCTGCAGAAGACATCCACTTCAATAAAAAAGCCTAACTTATTTTTCAATTTAAACCCAAATACTTTCCTTACAACTTCAGAGAAAGAGACTCCATCACTTTAAATATTCAGCATCTACTTTTGTAGTAAACACACTAATAGCAAACCATGTAATTCAAAGCAGGCTGTGGAAGGGGGTTCTTAAAAATATTTTTTGAGAACTCCAAAAAAGCCTCTCTCATAAGATTACTTAACAAGTCACCAAAAAGGTCATGACTTACTCTCCCAAAGACAACACAACTGCATCAAATGTACTAGGGAAGTTTGCTAGGGTATCAAGAGTTGAATTTTCCATTAATCCCATTTTCTTGGATTCACAGTGTATTCAGATTTCTGGCTCCATATCCTGCAAAGCAGTTAACGGACTGGATTCACTCATTAGGACATTCAGTTATCATCAATCACTCCTCAGGTTTCACCCTCTGCCCCACAATAAAAGCACACATATTCCTGTTGACTTCAAGGTCAGTTTTTTCACGCACTTTGGCACACATCTGACCAGCAGTTCAGAGGCATATGCCTGAACTGTCAGTAACTGCAGAGCACACAACCAAAAAATGCTGAGGCAAGGACAATACCACCTCCAAGACTGGCAAAGGAACTGTTTAAAGACATTATTCTTTAAACTGTTCACCTCCATTAGTTTTGAGATGAGTCCCCATTTTGTAGCACCTTCAGCCAATGTTACCTCCATGCTTGCTGCCTGCTCCTTTCACAGAACGATTAGCTTTTGTAGGGACACAATATATGATGCACCTTAGTCTTTTGCCAATACCTTCAAAACTTATTTCTACTGGAGTCATGTATCAGTGTTGTTTGACACAGCCTTTCAGGCCTGATGCTCTCCTACTGATGCAGTAAATGCATTATTAATTTAAGTGTCCTGAGATCTGACTACAAGCAACTCAAGCATAAAATGCAGGTTTTTCTGTTCCCAAAGTCAGTGTTAACATTTTTGCCCCTTTGTGTTCTGCAGCCAAAGTTAACTTTTTTTTTTTTTTTCCAGTGGTGATGTCATCTGTATTCCACAAACATGAAAGGTGGAGTTCCCTTGTGCTACTAACAAAGCTGCACATTTTGGTAGCTCTAGAGACCATTCTGCTGTTCTTTGTGGTCCCCATCTTTACCTTCCACAACCTCAGATACCTGCAGAACCAAGCTGTAAGCCTAATGCACACACAAACTGAAATCAAATTATTTTTCTGGGATACTTTCAGAAAAGATTACACATTTGCATGAGGCTCAACATTACAGCAACAGCTGATTAGCTAAAGCGAAATGTGAAATCGTACCTTACCCAAAACCACACTGCAAGACAGCAAACACAACCTGCAGCCAGTCCATGCACTCACCTCATCTCACTCCCAGTTCTGAGCCGCAGACTCCAGTTTCCTAAAGGAAGCTGCAACCCTGCCTGTAACTCGCTAATCTGTGTGCTAATGAGTCAAAGCCATTCAGTACCCTCACAACAGTCAGAGGTTACAATATGTGGCTAGCACTCAGACCAAACAACACCCTTTACCAATTTAATACAGTCTAGCTTCATTTTCCACAAATTACTATGTTGTAAAATACAGATTAACTCTTTGTACAACTACTCTGAAGTTTCCCTGTGACACTTTTACCTAAGCAAGATTTTTCTCTTACTTGGCACACACAGTAGAAACAAGAGTTTCGCACCATGGAGTGGAGAAAAAAGTTTGATGATTATAAAGAATGAAGATGATGATCACTTTTCCATGCTCACTGAATACGCAGGTTTCTCTGCAGAAGGAAATTCACTTAAAAGATGTAATTTTACCAGGTAAACTGTATTGATGTAATACTCTGCGAGGCCAAATTCAGGATCCAATGGCTACATCTTACACTGATGATCCAAAAGTCTTTTGGTAACATAATGTTTTTTGCATCTAGGAAGTGTTCAAGAGGCGAGAGGTATATAAAACATCTGACTGTTTTCCCACAGTGTTCATGCAGATTCTCTTCTTCTGGAGGTCACAGACCAGTTATTTTGGTATTGAATACAAACATCACAGATATGGAGTAATTAAAAATTCCATTCAATCCACATTCTGAACTTAGTGTTTACACTCACCAATAGTCATCACGTCAAACACAGACAACCTTGAATTGCTAGTGTGCTATCTTCATGCCATCCAACAATCCTCACAAGATTTTTCATTATACATGTCAACAGTTCAACAAACAAAACAGAAAATCACAACCATCGTCATCCTTAAGCTCCATCTTGACAAGATGAAGTACCCTACTGTGCATCACTTGGAAGGATGCCTCATCGTCCTTCTGAAAGATCTGTGAACGGCTACTATTTCTGACAACCAAATGAATTTCACATTATTTGCTTAAGTATCTCTATGTATGTATCTATCTATCTATAGGTGTTTATAGGGTGTGTGTGCTTGTGCCTACATTTATGTACACACAAAGTCTAAACTTTTAACTCTCAAACTAGCTGACTGCTGTAGTAGCTCTTGCATGGTGAATACACACTCACTGCTCCATAGGTGGACTGTACCTGGGCACACCCTCTTTCTCCCCAGGACAACTATAGTGATTTTGGCACAGCTGACAGAGTTTGTGACATTGCACTTACCCTGGGTGGGACAGTCTGCAGGGCTGTGATATAGTTCTCCAGAGCAATGCGGCGGCGGTCATTCAGCATGGCTTCTACCCGTGCCATATGAGTCTCCACCAGCTGTTGTCTTTCATTTGCTGCTTCTTGTTCCAGTGATTCCACCTTCTCCTGGAAATGCTGAAAAAAACATCCATCACAACAGGAACAGTGAAGACATCAGCAGAGACTAGCAGATGTGAATACCTCCATCTGCAAATCATCAAAATCCTTCCTCATGTCAGTCTAGCTTGGCTCCCAGGAACTCTGCACTGAATGCACCTTTTGCTGATTTCAGTGGGAACTGCTGATGCGCTGTATTCCTGAACACCTGGTGGTATTTTATTACTCTAATAAAATATTCCTGACATGTTCTGCACAACCACCAGTGAATCCTTCATTTGCCTGGAGACAGTGGTTCAGTGCTAGAGAACGGTGCCTAGAGGAAGGTGGAGTTTGGCAAGCATATGTCCCCTACCATGATGAGTCATCAATATGACTTCATGAGCAAATCTACATGGGGGAAAAAAAAATGCCAACCTGAGCAGAATCACTATGATTTCGTATAAACCGGCCACCAGAAAGAAGAATTGAGCCCAGACTTATTCCAATAAAGGAAAAGATTGACTGGGTAAAATGCAGATTGACTGGGTAGAGAGCAAAGCTGTGGGATCTAATGTGTAAAGCAATCTGGTTCTGAATGTTACCTTTTTATAGTTTTGCACTGAAATCATTCTAGCAGTACTGAATAATACCTGGCAGCCACAGTGGGATTCAAGGAGTGTCTGGCTTGTCAGAATTTCTGAATTACAGTAAAACTTCGGATTAAATAATTTTTGGCTGAGAGTTTCTTTCAGATAAAACTGACAGCCACTCCTTCCTTCACAGTTTCCATCTCTGCTTTTAGCTTAGGTCCTGCAGCTTATATTAGTTTATTACAGCCTGAATTTTAAAAGGGGCCTATGGGAACCAAGTTTTCAGTTCTCACTGAAGGCAAATCTAAAGTCAAGTGAAATTCTGCCCCTCCATGCAGTCACAAGCAATGTCCTGCACAGCTGTTCCAGGGACTGGCTGCAAAGTACAGAGATACCCAGCAGCCACTAACAGCTGGAAACAAAAATAGCAAGAGCAGAGAATAACCTCAAATCCCTTTAGAGGTAGGTTTTAAAACTATATCACACCCAGCACCCCTTGTATTTTAACTGCAACCCCAGCTGGTAAGGTTGTGGTTCCGCTTTCCTTTACCTGGATAACAGCTTTCTTGTCGGCCTTTGGCAAGTTCTTTGCTTGGCGTTCTGCCTCTTCCCACTCTCTCATGACCTAACGAACAAAACAAGGAGTGTGACTTTCCTATTTTCCTCTCGTCTCAGGGCTTAACAATAGCTGAGCACTGCAGCTCTGATAGTCATCTTTTTAATACTCCTCTCCTCCTTTTATGTCTATTAAAAAAGCTGTTACAACATTTAACAAAGGTGGGATCCTGTTATTAAGTTAAACAAAGATGGTAGGTACTTCTGTGTCCGAACATTGTGCCAAGCTCTCACAACTCTGCTGTGAAGCAACACAGCTGTAACCAGCCCTCATGCAAGGGAAGTGGAGGTATCTATGGGTGAACACACTGTCCTGGTTTCAGCCTGGCCGGTAACAAAGGACCACGCAGCTGCTCACTCACTCCCCCCGCCCCCCTCCGGTGGGATGGGGAGGGGAACCAGAAAGGGAAAAGGAAACAAACCCGGAACCTCGAGGGTTGTTGAGATAAGGACAATTTACTGGGGCAACACAACAAGAGAAGTTAGAACAATAACAATACAAATAAGAGAATACACAAAACGAGTGATGCACAGTGCAACCGCTCACCACC
>JANZLQ010000061.1:426221-472945 GCA_026212715.1 Elanus axillaris
GGTGGGGGCGGGGGGGGGGGTGGGGCAATTAGACAGCACTGCTGTGCTCCAAGGGTTGGCATCACTCTTGGACTGGCAGGAGGTCTGGAAGCCAGATCTTTTGCCTTGTGGCTCATCAGCACATCTCCCTTCCTGGAAACTAACTGCAGAGCAGTGCACTGCTGATTATGATCAGAGCCTGGTACTCCTGTACTTCAGGTCACTCAACTCCAGCTGCTAACTTTTTAATTTTCAGCAAAGATGCTCAATAATGCGAACTCCCATGAAGTTATTAATTGATATTAAGGCTCATGATCACATAAATAAAACTCAGCTGAATGGTTATTTTGCACATTTGCTTTATCCTCATGTTTTGACAACTATCTTTAAGACACACAAAAAGTCTTTGAAAGTAAAGTGTTCTTCATAAAAACTGAGGAATCCTGACCACAACAGTAGCAATTCCATTAGCAATTCCAAAACATGGACTAGCAGACTAGATAAAAACAAATATATTCTTCTGTCAGAAAAAATATATGCTTGTGGTACTGAGTTCAGAAAGAAAAGCCCTCTCTAACAGTAGTGGTTGGATGCTCAGGGGTCACATCTGAAGCAGTAAAATGAATCACCGGTTCTGAGAGTTGACTTCTCCAATTTCAAGCTGTATCTTAGCTTCCAAAATTTTGTTAAATTAGATGAATGTTCCTAAAGTGGATTAGAAAGCACGTTATTCCAAAATGTCTACTAGTTTATTTGAAAGATAATTTCAGGCACAGGTGATATGAAAAGAGTTAATACATGAAAGAACCCGGTGTTCCTGAGGGATGCTCTTTCCTTCTTAATAGTTGGGTTATCCCATTGTTTTTGTGACTGATCAAGGCTAAACTACTTTGTCATAAAAGACTGCATATGGTTTCTGTAATATTTCATAACTTGCATTAGTACTGAAAGAATAATTACAGGTCAATGTAGCAACCTTGGCCTGAAAATATAGTTAAGTGTATTAAGACAGAGAAATCACATGTTTAAAAGTTACGTTCCTTCTTGAACTTTACTTTGCAAGATTGATCCTATCTTCCTTTGATATGCTATGATTTAAATAGTTGGTATGGCATCAAAACAATAGGCAGCTTGAAAAGCAGTTTAGTGAAATCCCTCACAGAGACTTCTGGAAGAGGAAAAAACCCAACAAAACATACCATACTTCTATTATTCCTCATCTATTGCCTTAACTAAAGTTGATACTTGCCACCTAAACTAGGTTTAAGTTAAATTTTCTCATATAAGAATCCTCTGTGTAAGAACTTCAAGATACATTTCCTATCCATGCGCAGCTAGAACTTGGCAGTCATGCTTTTATCACATCTCTATTAATGTAGCTTCCTTTTCACCAGCCCTGACAAATGCAATTTTGCCTTGCTTATATCTGTTTGACACTCATGTCAGCCATTAATTGCTCAGATCACCCCCCTCTGAGTCCTTCGATTCATTTTGTGCTTGGGAGGAGGTCGCCAAAGCAAACTTTCCTCAAGCATCTTTGGAATACTCTGCTTCAAGGTCATTCTCTTTTGATTTGTCACCATAAGTTTAAATATTTATGAAGGAAAAAAAACCCATTAAATTCTTCACCTGTTACATCAAATGAGAACAAATACAAGACAGAAGTATCCTCCTGAACATGCCTTCTGCCAAGGTTATAAACAAGAGTCAAGTTCCACAGAGTAAAAAAAACCAACCAACAAACCAACCTGTGGTTAGATCCAACAAAACAAGTTATAGCAAAACCAGTGTCTGCAATAATACATCACATTAATAAAATCCCCAGACCTTGAAATTATCAGTAGTCTAACTCTTGTATATGAAAATATTTGCATCATCTTCCTTTTGAATCCTAAACTTTACCCAATTGCTTTTTAAAAAGGCCCAGTCCAACACTGGCTCCATGTGTTGTTCAAGGGTGAAATAGAAGTGCGAATTTATATAGATGGAAGGAACTGTGGAAACAGAAATTAGTCACTTGCATCTACTAAAGGTGTTAGTCAAAATTAACAATTTAAATAGATAGTAGAGCTCATCCACTTATATCTCCTAGGCACTTAACAGTAAGTGTCAAGCACTAACAATGAATGAAGAACTGCAAAAATATGTTTTTCTTAACATTTCATCTACACTATTCGAAATTAGCCTCAACTTCACTGAGACGCATGATTCAACTGAGCTTTCATGCCAGAGAAAATAAAACCAGCAGATACAGGCAATTCATGCTGGAGATGGTGAGAAAGGGACACATTTAAGTAAGGCATTGAGAGGTAACATCCCCTTTACCGCTAATTTGGGAAGCAATAAGACAACTGAATATAAAAAGCCTTTGTCATGAAGCAACAGGTTGTCCTAGTGTGACTGGCTTAGTGAATTTGTAATAACTTGGGGTTTTTTCTTCATTCAAATAAAAGAGTTTTTACTTATTACGTGAAATGTTTCCTTGCAATATCACTACTTATAAAGGCAGATTTTTAGAATTTGAAATGTTATCACTAGACTTTGGTATTTTGCTATTTTAAATCATATCTCCTGTACTGCTGTGACAATTTAGTATTGTAGCTAATTGCTGTGATGAATATTTTCCAGCACTAAGTGCATTATCAAAAAAAATGCATTCCTGGCATGAAGCAACTTGCAAGCTCTGCTGCTTTTATAGACAGAGGCCTGCCAACTCCCCCATAAAGCTCACAAGCAGTGAAAGGGCAGTATCACCCAGTCCAGCTGAATATGCTCTGGACGTGGCCTGCTTTCTGTCTTTCAGCCTCCTACCTGACTTCAAGCTCAAGAAGCATCTGTAGTTGTACAGGTAAAATGAGCAATCACCTAGTCAATAAGACAAAGGATTAAAATGTGCTATCTAACTAAAAATTTGGTATACTTTACCATTCTGCCTACAAGAATGCACTGCAGTCCTTTAGTGCCTTAGACACGCTCTGGAAGTTGGCATGCAAGTCCAGCTGCCAAAATATTTTACTTCCTGCTAACTAGGGGGATGTCAAAGTGCCAAATAAGTAACAAGTGGATAAAGGAAATTACTGACAACAGGATTATCATCTTATAAGCTTCTGCTGTTAGAAGGTACCGATTGTCAGTCACAGTATCTCTGTAGAGAAATTAAACTGGACACTGCAAAACGCTAGAGGCTGTGAATTTTTCCCTCATCTAAGGGCATGAACTGGAAACACATTAAGACCTATCTCATAATTATCAAGGACAGACAGATAACTAATCTGTAGGCAAGCTGAAGTTAGCCTATATGAAAAGCAGTAAGAGTGGATCCTACATATTAGTCTTAGTCTTGTGCTTTAGATGCAGGACAGATGAAAACAAGGCATCATGAATTCCACTCCGCTCTGAATGCACCATGCCGCAGCTGCAGGAGCTGCTGGGAGAGCTGTCTCCTATGCAACAGCTGACAAATGAAGCACATTTAAGAGAATGGATTTTCCCAGCTTTGAAGCTCCTTGTGTCCCCAAGTTAAGACCTGAACATCAACATAATTTCAAAATAGTATGTATTAAAAAATATATATATTTCCTACAGCTTTAAGGATGTTTAACAAGCAACAATTAAGAGAAGTGAAAATATTTGTACAATAGATTTATTTTTTGTATGATAGTAAGACAGAAATAATTCCTTCAGTAACAGCAATTTATCATCTTCTGCTTATTCTTGTCAGTACATGCCCATTCTGAGGCCATTAAATCTGAATTAACTGCCTGAAAGATTCTAATGACTTCAAAGGAGCCATTGTAGACAATCACACAGTAGAAGTTTGAGTCTTTATATTGAACAGAAACTGTAGACAGTATTGAACACCCTTATTAAAAATCAATAAAGAGTGAGCATGTGGTCTGGCAGGCTGAAGGAATTGGTAACAAGATCCTTAAAGCCTTCTACTTCTAGGGCAATTATAAATAAATTCCCAGGTAGCTGGGTGATGAATGAGAAAATTTGACAGCAGTAGCTCCTACCCAACAGACAAATCATTTTTGTCAGACCTCAGAACACTGGTCAAATTCGTTGATAGTGGAAACAGTCTAAGGTTTTGCATGACAGGACAGACCCACCTTTTCAGATCAAGGCAAAGACACTTCAGCAAGGAAGCAGAATAAAACATGAGTATTTTTTTTCTCTAGACAATGTGTTCAGGACATTAGTATTCAGTATTCATACTTTCAGTATTCACAGTATATGAGTATTTGTGACAACAGGACATCCTCAGGTTTTGGTTCAGTCCAACTTCAATGCATTGCGAGAAAAACTCAAATCCCACCCTTTCACCCTTTGCCCACTATTTAGGAGAAACCCAACTGCTACCCCCTATTTCATATTACTCTCCATAAAATCTAAACTAGTTTAGCCTGCAAAGCAAACTACAGCTAGACAAAGGAAAGACATGCTTTTAGCATCCATCTCATCTCCTGCCTAAGAGAGGCTCCCTGTTTTTTTACAGGACACAAGGGAGCAACAATATTGTGAACAGTGGAGAGAAAAGGAATAAAGAATGGAGTAAATAAATAAGCATGAAGGGCAGGAGGGGACACAAAGATCAAATAGAAAGAATAAGTTAGGGGTGATGGAGAGGTGGGGGGGGAAAGACAGCACAGAGCAGGGGTGGCCTAGATGGAAACTCTTCTCCACTGTTTTTCTTCTTTTCTTCTATGGGATTGGGGTAAGTGTGGTGTCCATGTTACAGACAGGTAAAAAAACCTTTCAGCAACATTAGATCAATACCAAAGACAAGATCTCACTCTTAAGTGCTGAAACATATCATATTCAGCACTTCTAATTACTTTCATTACCATTTCTATTCAGCAAAATGATGAAGAATAAGGAGAAACAGCATGATGATACTGAAACAGGAGACGAAACCAGAGGAAAACAAAGTTATTTTAGTAACAGAAATAACAGGTGTATAGAACACACTGAACTAACATGAAAATACAGGAACAAAAATGTAACTAAAGTAGCTTGGAAAGCATACCCTGTAGACTCAAATGTTATTTGAGAAACTACTGAAGAAAAAAAAAACAAACCCAAACAGGAAAAAGCCCTCTGGTAGGTCTATTTTAAAAGACAAGACCAGCTCTATTTTTCCTTACCACCAGTTGTGCAAATGAAGCCAAGCAGCTCAAGTATTCAATCTAATGGCTCAGACCAAAAATTGTGAATCCCAAAGTAAACCAAGATAACTATGGAAAGAATACAAATGGTAACGCTCTTGGCATTATTTTGTTGAACTGAACTTAAAGGAAAAAAAAACCAACAAACCAAAACAAGTTCTATGAGATGGAGAGAAATATCCTGGGCTTATCTGAAGATCCTAATGAATATCGTATATAGCAAATTTAGAAGTTGTTTTATATTTCATTTCTAATTCTACATGCTGCGAGAGGATTGCCACTCTTAGACAGAAGATCATTTATCCTCCCAAACAGCACAAGCTGAACAAATTCTGCTTCCAAGAGACAAGTTTGAAGAAGGAAGACAGTCTAATTTCCAAGTTTCATTCAATCCATAATACTCTTTTTAAGATCATGGCCAAGGTCACCCCTCGTAGCATAAGATTTCCTGCAAAAAGATCACTAGGTTGATTGGAAGAGTCATACAGTAAACTCTGCTGGCTTGCTATTACAAGCAGTCAGTGCTATGATTTAACCTACAATCTGTATATGAAAGGCAACACCACTGCATTATCAAAGTGATAAATCCGAATCTCACCCCTCCAGGTTTTACTGCACAAGAATAATTCTCATGAATTCTGTTTTGTGACGTGACTCTCTTTTAGTCAGCAACACCCTTCCCTCTGTGTAATAATTTCGCAGCACTGTGGAAGCCAGAAATGAAACTCTTAGATTTGAAGTGCTGGGTGAGTAACTGCAGCTATTTATGCAAGGTGCACAATCTTCAGGGATCTTTTGAGTCTGCACATAGTCCCACTGCAGAATTTGGACAAAGAAATGCATCCATACAACTCAGCTTGAAGGGTAGGAGCCAAAAGCAAGCTGTAAAAACTGGATGTTTAAAAAACCTGCAATCTTGCAAGAGTCAAGGACTACTACAAGTCTTTACTTATTGTCTAGCCTTCACAAAAATATTATAGATTTTTTTTAGTAATGCTGACAAAGGCAGTAATAATTCTTAATTCCTACCAGGTATGTGAAAAGACTGACTTCTTCCAACAAGAACCAGCATATGCAGCTTTTAGAAACTCTTACACTGACCATAAAAGTAAAATGCTCAGCACAAAAGGCCAATAGCTATTCTTCATTTAATCCTACCTTATTGGACATGAAACATAAGGAAGAAGCCCCTCCTCCTTTTTTTTTTTTTTTTTTAAATTTCTGGGGAAAGGAACAGGCACTGTCACAAGAGGTATACTATCAGAGGTAGGTGACTTTCATTGCCTCATATAGACCAAGGCAAATGGCTTAAGTATCCAATGCTCTTGCAGGTAAATCATGTTCAGTCCTGTCATTCTTCCCTTATTAACCGAGACTACTTCCAGATGCAAAGTAGCAAAGGTTCAGTTTCTCAGCTTTTTTCCATTATTAGTTTTGATGGCTATCATCTTGTCTGGGATCCAATCACCACTTACGCATGACACTCACCCATGTGACTGAAAAAGATAATCATCCTTCACAAATTCTCTGTTGGCCATAACAGTAAAGAATAAACACAGCCTCATCTTAGCTACCTGAAACTAAATGCACAAGAGCTCAAGTGGCTTTTCTAGGCTTATTTTCCAATATCTCTCTCACTGCAGTGTTTTTTCTATGCCTCTAATCTGCATAAGCCTGCTAGCTTCAGTTTACTTTTCTTTCCTCCTTCCCTGTCTACAGTATCAACTACTCGTCAGTATCACATACGCTGCATTTTTCATTGCATAAATATTTCTTCTTTAAAATTCTTTTTTGTTTCCTACTACTGTCTTCATTCCACTTGTTACAAAGTCCCAGTGTTTCTTGCCTGTCACAGAGCATGTATCAGAGACAAACCATATTTTGCATCTCTGGAAACATCTTGCCTAACACAGGAACTTAATGGTTCAAAATTTCATTCTTTTAGCAAATATATTATAGACATCACTCCAATCTACTGCACAGTTCTTCTCTCTCTTCACTACATCTTCCATCTTGTTGCGGAAGCTGATCACTGTCCACGAGGTACCTCCTCACTCGCCTCGTGGTAGACTTTCTCCATGTTCCTCCATGGAGTTTTGCCATGAACAGTTCTAAAAGACGCTGAGATGAAATGCATCTGGAGCACTGGAGCAGCAATCCTGCCTCCATGACTGCTCTTGCTCCTGCTCCAGTAAAACACAGGTCAGCTACTCTGCTTCAAGGCACACACAGCACACCTTGCTAAGACTCTGCATGTGTTTATGTGCATTTTTAAGCTTTCTACTTACTGCAAACATTTGTAGGTGCAGTTTGGAAAATATTTTACTAAGAGGAGCCCTAGTGTGCTGCTTCTGTTCTGCTCCTCCATGCCCTGTGAGCAGGCAGGGCAGTGAAATATGTACTCACTCTTTAATGTGTCAGACGTAAATGGCAGCCAATACTTTCCCAGGAGTATGTGCTGGCAAGGCAGATTGGAGGGGAGTGTACCACAGGCTCCCAAACCAAAACCAAGCTGATAAATCCAGTGTCTGATTCATCAGCTTTGATATCCTGTGATGGCAAAAGCCATGCTTCTCAAACTGAAAATCACAGTGCAAACACTCTTTCTTCAGGGAAAATTATTATTAAAATATAGGGTGTGTTAAACAAGTAAGTGGGAGGTGATTCACGTCCACGTGCATCACAGCCCTCAGGAAAACCTAAAAAATCAAATGTAATTTCTCTGCCTTTTCATTGCAAACACACACAAAGTATTCAGTCAAACTAAAACCGAACAAACAAAAAGAAAAAAAAATCTGGAAATTAACATTCTGTTATTTTAATGAGCTTGTATTGCTTTGATTAAAAAAGGTTAGAAATAATACATGAAAATACGTTGTAAAAACTATTAAGTATTTTTAAACTTACCTGAGGCTTCCCTAAAGTTTGTGTTTTTTCCTGCACGTGTTGTACATGCACACACAGAGACAGACAAAACGTCAGTATGCTTTGACAGAAAATTAAGAAAAGGTGAGTGTAAAGGCCTCGCCTAAAGAAGCGTTAGACTTTTAGCTACCTATTTGCATACCCCATCTACAGCACCAAGAAGTTGCCCACTACCATGCCAGGTTAGCAAGAGGCTAATGAGGATCTAGTGGTGAGCATAGGTGTTGGACAGACCGCGGCCAGGGGTTAGTGTGAGCCCAGGCCCGCTGCCACATGGCGGGAGCGAGGGAGGCATGGAGGGGCACTTACTGACGCTGCCACAGACCGCCATGCAGTATTCCTCCGAGTCAAAGTTGTTCCGGTTCCCGCCGCAGCCGCCGTAAAAGAAGGGCGCGCACTTTCCTTCGGCCACGTCAAAGTACCAGCGGGAGATCATCGCGCGGCAGGGACCAGTCTCGGCTTGCTCAGAGCACACCTCTAGTCAGAGGAGACCCGGAGGAACCACATTTAGCATGTAAGTAGTAGTGTCTCAGTTTCTTACTTAGGTACCTCTCAATGCCCACGCGCGTGAGTGAGGAAGGAGATGCACCAAGATGTTTTGGGGAACAGGAAACCATTCCCCAGAAAACCACCCTGGAGACAACGAAGGTAAATTTTGAACTGACTCAGATTTGTGCCACTAACTCTCCTTAGCCTGCCTATACTTTCATGTTTTTAGCTACTAGACCTGCACGCACTGAGGGGTGTTGCCCTGAAAAAGCTCCAGCATGGTGGCAATGGTATAAGCGTGAAGTTTCATCTGCTTCCAGGCCAGAGGGGTACAACCACTGGCTGCCCGCAGGGACTGCCAATGGCCCCCCGCAGATTCCTGCCCAAGCAGCCCACTCCATACCTGTCTGGAAGGGGAACATCTGAAAGCAGAAAGAGCCACCTTTGTTCTTGTTGGTTTTTAGCTATATAACCCCTCCCTGCCCAAACTGACAAGGTTTCCTAATTATACAAAAATAAAAACAAAACCAAAATATTAATGAGTTATAGATGAAAACAAATTCTCTTCAGACACCTATTTATATATAGTCTCTGCTAAAGAAACTCCCTCTTGCAAGCTGCCTGGCAGAGGGGTTTTAATTCATATTTCAAGGGCTCACATAAATTCTGCCATAGCTTTAACCCATCCATGGGAGGAAATATCATCCCCAGAGAATATATACAGGAAAAAATTAAAACAGTTTGTATTTGTGTTCATTGTGAGCTGCCACAGTCTCTGCCTACATCCTGCAAGACATGAAAACCTGAGGGAAGAACCAAACCACAGAAATTAAAGGAAGACAAAGCAAATTCTGCCTGCAATTTGGAATTCAGCCAATTACACATGTAAACATACAGCCCTTTACCAATAATGTTCCAAACAGACAAAAACATTTTTATCTTTCAACATGCTGCATAAGTCGTTTCAAATCTACATAATGTTAAACACCAATACACCCCTTGTTTGCTTTCATCCCACGCACTGCATTGGCAAACTGGTACGTTCAACAAGAGGCTTCTAAATTCTCTGCATATATTTGAATTTTGTGGCAGATCTCTAACGGTTGCAAGGGATGAAGAAATAACAGTGCATTAGCACTGAAAATCCCCTGCATGCTCATCACCTCTCAGATGTTGGCTACAAAGAATCCTGCTTTTCAGAGTCTGTCCTGATCCATCACTTCACTCTCCCCAGGAGCACTACTATTTATAAACAGATTTTATGTCCAATTGTCATTGCCAGTCAGTGTATACCTACATTTCCTTAAATATATAATGTAAGTATAATTTTACGTGTCTTGAATGCATTCACATATTCTATCTATAAATAATGTCAGGAATCAATTTCAGGGAGCATACATTTGGTCTAAGAGAAACAGATCCAAGTGTACACAGCCATCAAGGATGTGTTACAAATGTGACTATACTGTACCAAGCAATTAGGGGGAAAAGAATAGCAGGGGGTGAAGGAATACTAGGCTTTTTTTACTTTAAGAGAAAACAAAGTAGGTATATTTAATTGTACAACACATTAATTACAATTAATTGTATACTAGCATATAATTAATTATAGACCACATTTAGTATACAAGTGTTTCTTCTGATTTATTTTAAAATCAAATCCAGCCCTGCTGTGCAATTATACAGTCAAATCTTCATGCAAAGCTAACTTTGCACAGCCTTGGAAGAGCTGCCACATGTCAATTAAAACTGAATAGTGACGCTTGACATTAAAGAGACAGGTATAATCAGAAGAATTTTTGCTGATGGGAAATGTCATTTCAAAACCACAAAGGTCTCAACAACTCAGTCTTTCTTAGTTAATGTTGGCTATGGGCTGACCTCTACCACACAGTAAGTGCCTTCTAGGTTTCCCTCAAAATACTAGTTCTTTTACAAAGTCTGATTTATTTCATTTCACATTGTTAAGTGTTATCAGGATGGGAACAGTTCACAGATTTAATCTGAAATTTCCTATAGGTACCCCTCTCATGGAAATAGTAGCAGAGATTTTTTTTTAATTAATTTTATTTTTTGCATGTGCAAAAGCAAAGGTAATTGCCCATCAAATAACTGATGCCAGTGATAACAAGGAGTTGGCTCTTCAGGAAACTAAAGTCATTTATACACATGAAGATGCACTTGAACAAGCTTTCAGGAAACCACAGGGTAACGTATTAAAAAGAGCAAGCCTGAAGCACTGCAGCCCAGTGCTGTGGCCAGGGACCTGCCTCCTGCCTGACCTGTCATCTCCCACCAGGCTGGTGGTGACAGTGCAGGGCAGTGGAGGGACATCCTTCCCTTCAGCCTGCACAGCCAACCGTACTGCTGTTGGTGGGACCTAAATGGCAATTATTTCACTGCAGAGAGAAATGGTCTACTGTGTAAACAGTTTATGACCCAAATGAAGATTAAAGAAGAGAGGGGACAAGTGCTCTGGCTTACTGTTTCATGATTGCTGTGTTTAAGGGAAGCATGTTGCTGGTCCAGTCTAGGAAACTTCTTGCTGCTGTCATCCCTTTCCCAGTGTCACCACCACCGTCCACCATCGCCTGTTCTCTGTGGAGGGCTCAGAGTATCATTCCTTCACCCCTGCTTAGGGTGAAGTTACATTTTTAAACCAGCTTCAATGCCTGGGAAATGGTCCCACCACTCCTCTTGGTGGGCCAGTTGCTCCTCCAATGCCTCTCCATATCCCCATCCTTGTCCTTGCAGAAAAAAGCCACTGCATTTGATCCTCAGCTGTACCACTTCACCTGAGAACATGGGGAAATGAAGTGCCGAGATTCAACAGGTTTTCTCGAGCTATTAATCCAAATACCATTTCCCCTTCCACTGCTACCGAGTGTAGCAATTAATGCCTATGATGGATGAGCTACAGTATTTTCACATATATTAGCAGCAGGCAGGCAGCATACACTGCTAAATGATTCATCAAAAAATTCAAAGCTGTCTTTGCTTCATACATTAATCTTATCGCTGAAAACTGATTAAAAGAAGAGTTACTTTTTGCAACTGTGTAATTCAATTTTACTTGATACCACAAATAATTTGTATCTAGTACAGCATTAATGGTGATCTTTGCTTTGTTTAAGGAACTTGCTCACTCTCTGCCCCCTCCAAAGATGCATTTTTGCCTTTGGTTCCATGAAACTGGCTAAAATTAAAGAGGAGAAGCCTTTGCCACAACCTAGGTTTATAAGTAGTCTAAATTCTGTTTTCAGAGTCTTACAGTTTTGAAACCCTCCTTCTTCAATAGTAAAATTTCTCTCAGCTTCTCTGTGCCCTAAACCAAAGATTACAATTGCCAATACCTGCCTTCTCTGAAATGGCAAATTGTCTTTGAGGTAATCAGGAAAGTATAATTCAACTTTCCTCATTCCAAGCTTCTTACTTATTCCAGCCTCCTGATGCTAAAAGAGTTGTTTCTAACCAAGCAGGTAGATATTCCCTGAAGGACAGTGGCAAAGGCAAAGCTTTTTGATTTGCTTTTAAATTAATAGCTAAAGCGATATACTGAAAACTAATCAGTTACACTAAACATTGGCACTGACTGTGTTATTTTTTATTTGAAAAGCACAGACTTCAGCACCCCAGGAAATACACAGTCTTCAAGTACATGGACATTGATTTATACTGGCTTTACACAAAGTACTTCCATAAATACTCATTTACCAAAATGCTGTAAGTAGAGCTAATTAGAATTTATGTGTAAACATTTTAGATACTTTTGATGATCAGTTTTTACAGAGGGAAATATAAAATATGGTTCTGAATGGCATTTTAAATTTTTCATTACCATATAAATTGTTGTTTTTTTCTGTTCCTTGAAGAAAACCTATTTCAAATCAAAGTGAAATTAAAATTGCTTTATTTCAAAATCTCAGCTCCATGGTTTTTTTTCCACATGGGACTAACACTCTGTGAACAACATTTTCAACTGAGGAATCTGAAAAATTTAAACTTCTAATGGCAGGGGGGGGAATTAAAGCTACATTTACATACTTCTATCACTGTAAACATCAAGGTTACTCAGTATTTTCTTCAGGATTTGAATTTATTTACATCATCATGAGAACTAAGCTCATTTAAATGCTGGCACAGTCAGCCTCAAACTTTAAACCAGAAATTAAATTTGAAGAGATTTAAGGAAAAAAAAAGACAAAGAGAAGGAATTAGACTACCAAGTCTGACCTGTCTTGGAAGTTGGGTCCTTTGTTTAGTTTACACCTCTGAAAAACCTCTTCACCCTAATGCTACAGTAGAAAGATGCTGTCATGCTGGCTTACACATATTAAAAGTTTTTTAATTTAGTCACAGTAATGGAAAATATATTGTATTGACGACTCTTTCTAATTTAACAGCCCTTCAAACTTGAAGTTGATATTGTCAAGTACATACAAATAAATCATACTGGTGGTATGAACCAACTCACTAGCACTGGTATGTGTTTGCTTTGTCTAAGTTGTTGTCAGTTCAAATTGTGTATCATAATCACATGGGACCCGAACAAGTCTTAAACAAGGACCTAAACCACTTAGCTGCTTAGGTATATGGGATCACAATCTTACATTTTACCATTTATATTTCACTGAAGAACAGAATAATTGATTAGTGCAAGAGAGGCCAAAGGAATAAACCTCTCAAATACATATCATGATGTATATGCTCCACTTTATCATGCACTAGTATATATAATATTACAACTGGAGTAATTTTGGCTTCCGTGTCTTCAGGATCTGAGAGCTATAATTTGAGGATATTAATACACATGTACCCATATTAGCCTCCATTTTTTAACTAGCTGAGAAAAATTAGACAAGAGTAAAGCACTCTGTTCTTCTTTTAGTTATACTGTTCATCTTCCAAAAAGGCACAATACTGTTTTGCTCAATGAATTAATCAAAAGGGAATATTTAAAGATAATTTCACTGAAACAAAACTTCCTCATTCTGAATATATGGTTAGAAGAGGCAGCCAAATTTTAGTTCAAGTATTCAAAGACAAAAGCTTATTTCAGAAGAGGTTTTTGGAATTAGGAGAAGACAGCTGTGAAGCTGGCACATACTCTAGGAACAAAGTTGGTGAACAAGCTACAAAATTGCTAAAATCCTTTCTACAGAGAAAGTTAAAGGAAAAAAAGCAAAATGATGACTTCTAAATGCAATACTGAAGAACAGCTCTTCTAAAACTGTTAAATACCCTAAAATTGTAATTTCCATCCTGTGCAATTGAGATTGAATTTCTCTCTTTAATGTTTATTCTTAAGTTACTGGAGGGGGATATTTGGAATACAAAAAAAAAAATAAATTAATTGTATACTTGGCTAGAATACAAAGCCTTATAATTCTCAAGTGGAACAAATATGTAAAAATACATTTTCTATTTTATTTTGCACAACACAACTACATTTTGAACCGAGATGCCATATAGTCATTACAGATGGCCAGAATCCAAACAAGCTAGGCTTTTTGATTTTAAATGTAGGTCAATAAAATTTCATGAATTTATGTGTATTTTAGAAAAGGTATCATTTCCACATAACATCATGGTTATGCTAACATTGTGAATAAATATGTGAGTGAATAAGAGGATTAGTGCAAAAGTGCATTCCAGTCTTTTTATACAGCAAAACAAAATATTCAATTAATTATATCTTCAATATAGTAAAAAAACATTTTCTGTAGGGAAACAGATTCTTGGAGGATTTCTTCTGGCAGGATATATTTCAAATGAAACCACACTCCACCCTCCAACCTTACACAGAACAACACTATTACTGTGTTTAGTATTTCAGTACTTTTGACCTTGACCCAAATTAATAGTAATATATTGCTTTTCTATCAACAGGACTACTAAACAGTAAAAAAGATTTCTTCCAATTGCAACAAATCTTGAAGTATTATAACATGGTGGAATAGCTGTGCTTTAAATTATAATGTCTAATCAAAAGCTATCAGTCATTTTAATGCAAATCCATTATGTTAATTTTATCAGCTCTTGTTCATATGTTACAGCAGATTATCATTCTTAATGAAGATCTCCTAACAAAAAAAAGTAGAGTTATCATGTGTACTATTCGTATAGCAACCTGTGGATCTTTTCTTAATATGGAATATAATCACACATTATTGTTTTCCAACTAAAGCACACTGCATAGTCTTGAAGCAAATGAAGAACAAGGAACTACTACTTTAAAAGAAAGATAATAACCTTTCAAAGAAGAAAGTGGGGCAAATCTATGGAGAGTGAAAAAAAGCCCAATTAATCCAGCATATGCTACTAATATTATCCCCAAATTTACAGCTGATAGGTCTAGTAATCAGGGTTAGTCTGCCTTGCCTTAGAATAGACAGTAGCTGTCACTGAATGGATTTAAAATCTTTTAGACATAAAAAACTTCAGCAACCCCTCCCCACCCCCATGCTAGATGAATAAAGCTAAGAGCTACCATACAAACATCAGGCTACTTTTCTCTTGCTAGGAAACCAGCATATGGTCTCTCGCTTGCAGCTCCAGAATGTAGACACAGTTGAAATGTTACGTCAAGCAGGACTGCTTAAATTCTTTCCTAACCATTCAAAGAAATCCAGCTGAATTACAGAAAGCAAACCCAATTGCTAAAGGGCAACATTATACGCTAGACGAGGCAGGTCAAGCTTATGCTGCTGAATCCCCCGCATCTGCTGATAGGTATGTGAAGAAGCTGCCAAGTGTTCTCTGCCAGGCTGCTGCGCTGACCCTGCTGCTCTCCTTTAAATGAGACCTGATTGACTGCTATGTTGACAGGAAGCACTAAGCTGAAATTGCTTATTCTTTGTTGTACACCAAGAGAGACTGATTTTTCTTGTCACCTACTGTGCTGAAGGACAGCAGAAATGAAATCACAAACAATTGCACATGATGGGGAGCAGTGCTCCTGCTTGGTTTGGTCACATGCTGGAAGAATCACCTGGAGCCTCAGAAGCAGCTCTGTAACACTCGTGACGCTGCCAACGATGACAGCAGAAACCAAACTGCTCCCTTGCTTAAATCCTGGCTAGCAGAGAGTCACCTCCCTTGCTCCATATAGAGACAAAAGTCAAGTTTTCCTGCAGAGCTTCATAACCAAGCCACAATTTCTTCAGCACAAATTCAGTGATAAAATCTCCCAGTGATGAAATGTGAAAAATGTTGACCTGACATTAATTTCACTCTTTAGATCTCTGCAACATCAGACCCACAATGAGCTGGATGTAACATCTGAACTCCAGCAAGAGTGTATCTGAAAGTTTAAACTGGGTTTGCTGCCTTACTCCGTATGAACTGAGAGTAGAGATGGAAAGTGAATACTGGCAAGTACAGTGCTAGGAAAAATTGATTCACATTTTTGAATAAACACTATAGCTTGTAAAAAAAATATGGTTGCTGCAGAAACTGAATGAAAAGACTGTCCTCGTGCCAATGACCTCTCCCATTCTCTGGAAATAAGTTTGCACGTAGTTCTGCTATTGCTATTTTGAGCATGATTCATTAAAATACACATAGAAATAAAATTGCCTGACATTGATTCTACAATAGCTCAAGTGTCTTTGAAGTATAGCATCACATTTATGTTTTTCAATTACTTATAGTTGATGGCAATCATTTCATTGATTTGGGAGAGAAAGGGCTCACTACCAGCCCAAATTTAGATACTAATTTATGGTTTTGAAGAGTTGCTCTTTGTTGATTTCACCCACGAAAAGCAACTCCTCTCAAATTGGACAAACCCACTCACTGTGCTCTTTAATGCTAATGACATAACATTAGTTACAGCTTCATAAAGCATACATAAAACTGGCTGTAAAGTGTCTATGAAGAGCATCCTAGGATACATTTTATGAACTGCACTTAGTAACACTTGGGAAAAGTAGTCTGAGTAGAGCTCATGTCCACGAGAACAAAGCTGCAACACTTAACCCCACCTGGAAAGGCTTTCAAAGTGTCTCCATAGGATAGACCACTTCTTAATACGTACGTTGTCTACAAGGTACCTCTGCTTCTTTCATTTGCACTGACAGTGACAAACTTTTCTGTTTGCAACAGCAAGACAACAGCAGATGCTCACCCCTGAAGTTCCTATGCTGGATCTGCTGGCTGCATCAGGAGGACAGGGGCCCTGTAGGAAGCTTTATCACAAGTGCAGCAAGGGAAGTAAAAGCAAGGGCCAAGGCTTTAAGTTATTTGGACACTTCTACATTTAAAATAAGCAAGCATTTTGCATAGTGCAACTCTGTCAGATGCCATTTACTCACACTCAGGGACAGTCTCGACAGGACAGCTGGAGGTCAGAAAGCCCAAAGTGCTGTGTCAGAACTGTGCTAGAAACTTGTATTGGTAACAGACTGCCCTCACCTCACTTGCAGCAACACATATTTTACTGACAGTCACCCAAGGTGGGAAATTTTAGACTTGGGAAAAAGACGACAATAGCATTTCATTATCAGCTAGCAAGTATATACACTTCTAAAGGATTTTTAAAAGGTGGCTTCAATAGTTTGCCTCATCTCTCTTGTATTTTATATTCATGTTATTACACACTACTTTCCTGAAGGCTAAACATCTTAACCTCTTTGAAATGTCAACCTCAGTAAAGAAACAAGTTCTACCTAATTTGTCCTCATTTCCACTTATCCAAAATCCCATTAAAGTCAAGTGTACTACTCCCCCCCTCCCCCCCCTCAATATTCATTTACCAGTGAGAACAGGACGTTTTATCCCCAGGTGGTGAAAGCTCACATATGGAAATATATTTAATTGGTTTAAAGATTTAAACATAATCTCCTCCCACCCCCTCCTCACTGAAATGGCTTTCCAATAACTGAGCAAAACACTCAACACAGTTATACAAGACAGAAACGTACAAGACTGCATTGCCAGTCTTAGAAAGAAACATTTGCAAGTGATTTTAGCGAAGCATTAGCGCTTTTGATTAGCGAGCTTATCTGCATGCAGACTGAACAGAAAAACATAAATGAAGTAACTCTGGTTTTTCCAAAGCATCCCCTGGGCACCCTTCTGTCCTTGGCACGTGTGATGAATCGTAGCCGACAGCCCTCTGCTCCACACCTGCTCTGCCAAACATCAGCACCACAGTTGAAGAGAAAAGGACACTGCCACATGCAAAATGGGGGACTCTGCTGGCACTTCCGTCCCAAGCATCCCCAGAGGCAGGGGGTAGGAAAGCAAAGGGAGAGGAAAGGAGGCAGGTCGGGTGTTTTCTGCCTCATTTCTTGACCACCCCAATCGCTGCCATTTTTCCTCTGCCTCCTGCACGTCCCAACTCCTTTCTTTGTAACTGTAGCCTTTAATTTCATTTTCTGCCATCAATTCCAGCACTTAATGGTAAAGATGTAAGCTCTGTAGAAAAACTGGCATCTACATTACTGAGATTTACACCATATTGAATTGTACTTATTAAAATAGAAATATAAGATAATTCATTCAAATATGTACTGTATGAGAAATGTGGCATTTAAAAATATTTTGTTGCTATGTTGTCCATAGACTAGGGTAAAATTCAAAGTTTAAAATGCCGTTATGCTAATAACTACAAAATATCATGAAAAACAAATTTTACAAATTAAGAGTTCTTTCTCACTCCATGTTTTCCTTTCTGGGCAATGCATTCCTATTTCCTCCTCCCACCAATACAGCTCATTAGTTAGGTTCGCTTTTCTGCATAGTTATTTCTAAATTCACTTAATTTTACTGAGTTACTAGTTCAAGGAGAAATATTGGAAACAGGTATCTAACAGAAATCACACAAAATGACTAATTACTGCTGTTAATGTAAGAGACAAAACCAGCTAGTGCTACCTCCTGCTTTGAACTGACACTCCCTATCCTTCTGCAACACATGCACAGGACAACCCTCACATATACTTCTCCTGTGGTATTTGCTACATATTGCAGTCAAATTTTATTGAGTGTTACTTTAAAATAAAACCAACCCTTCTGCTTCCATCTGCATCACACACAACAACCACACTTCATAGACAGACACCTCTGAAGAATATTTGTAATGGGAAAGGGAGGGGATTCAATGTGAAAATTACAGAAGCCAAAGCACAACAATGCTGCAACTTAGGATATTTTGCTGTTTGGAACATTTTTTGTCATAAAGGGCAAACATGCAAAACAACAGGATTGGTTTTCCAGCCCCAAGCTAAATGCCCATGAAATTACCTCTGACAACCTCTTCCACAGACTCTGTAGTTGTGGTGGTAGTGGTTGCAATACTGGTAGTTCTTTCAGTTGCCTCCTCATACTCTTCCTCTGTCTCTTCTTCAATTTCATCACCGTCATCATCATCATCATCAGCATCTTCATCTTCCACAACGGTTAGCTCCTCATCTTCCTCTGGTTGTTCTTCTACTACCTTATCATCGCTAAATGAAGAAAATGATAATGACGTGTCAGCAACAAAATGATTTCAAGATAACAAGAGAGAACATCTCATTTAGAAACTCTATAAGGACAAGAAGTTACCTGTTTCTTCATCTTCCTCCCTCTCCTTTAAATAAAAAAGGAAAGAATCAGGGACTCTGAAATGTCCCACAGGTAAAAAATCAGAAATGCTAAACCCGCCACCCCCAAAGTCAACGTTAGCAATGCAGTGAGAAAACTAGCAAGATGCTAGACCGGAGCTCCTCCTTTTGCACAGGGACGGCAAAAGAATACCCATCAGCAATACAATATTTTGAGTAACATATATGAGCTGAGTAACACTCCAAACATGTGCGCTACTGTCAACGAATCAATTTTTATTTTGAAAGAAGCTCAAATTAGCTCAAAATGCACTCAGCTGATATGCACATGGAAGCACGAGAGTTCCTCAGGACTTGCTCACCCAGGAGACACCTCATCCAGAGGCCAGCTGTGAACTACCTCGCATGCCTCTTGCAGAGGACTACCAAGCATTGAACTGACGTGGAATTGTCTACACTGACTGCTGAGTTTTTTGTTCTGTTGTTAGAAGTGTTGTGTGAATGGAATTGTGTGCAGAGCTGTCTGTTTTCACAAAGGACAGGACAGAGATAGTTGACACATGATGCTGCAATTCATGCTTAGCTGACTGTTGATATTTTTGTCTTTGAAGTTTTATCTCCAGCACAGCAAGCTCAGCTGAGATGTTCTGCACTACCAACACTGCTGTACAACGGATGTGTAAGGCCTCCATAGTGTAAGGCCTCCATAAAAGACTCATGGTACTGACACGTGTTAGGATGGCAACACATGCACCCCTACACTCAGAAAGAAACATCAAACTATTGGGCTAAATTTTGTTATCCATCATAGTGCTTTAAATTCATATAGCTGCCTAAAATCGTCAGAGTGCAATCAGTCTTGGACAATAGGAGGAAATAGTGAAATTGACTATCAAATGCATTTGGTGGCTTAATGTGTCAAGAATTCGCTGGGATCACTCTTTTTTTCTGAATGATAAAGGAAACAGGACAAAAAAAAAGTATGCTTGGCTACTGCTGGTGTTGCTTTTGAAATGCCTTCTAGCTCAGTGCCCAGCAGTGGCAAGGTTTTGGGTTTGTTAAATCTGTTCTTCTGCTTGAAATCTGCTACTAGTGAATAAATGATCTTTAAATACTCAAACATGTGGTGACTTTCTGTCACCTTCATCACAAATGGTTTTGCACCTTTTTCATAGCATTGCATATGCTTGAACAGCCTTTTAGGTGAAATTACCAACTTCTCTCCTTTACCTCATTTTGGAGCCCAAGCCCGTAATATTTCATTTCATAATATGATGCCTACTACAACTTTGAAAGTGAACTCAGAACAAAAAGGAAGACAGTATGATTTTTATTAATAGGGTATTAAGAAATACTGATAAAATCCTTGTATGCCACAAGCCTGACTCTACTAGAAGAAAGTTTTTATACAGATAAGAGTGAAACCCTTGTTCCCTTCTCCCCAAAATATTTGGCCTCCAGATACACAAAGGACTTAAAGTAATAGTGAAGATTTCCACTGGGGGAAGCCCAGGTAGGTTACACAGATGGATGTGGTAAAAGCTACCTTGCAGATGAGTCTGTGTAAAGGTTGACCTGTTTCCATTTACATGGGAGAAAGGCTTAAGAGGCACAAAACCACTGGGTTCTTCTCTTAATTTTTCTTGATTTCTAAGAATTGGCTTAGAAATTTCACCATCTCCACTGTTCATTTTTCTCCTAGAAATGTCATTTCAGTACATCCGAAATTTCCAACATTGTTTTTAGAAACTCCTTTCTAAACAATGTATTTCTTCTGTTTTTATTTTTCTTATCAAGTATTTCACCTTTTTACAAGCATAAAATAAACGCTCTACATATACCACCACCTTTCAACTGCAAAAGTGAGGCGGATTTGTAAAGTCCATTATCTGTTTCTGATCTCCAGGTTAATGGGCTTCTATTCTTGGCTAGCTACAGACATTTAAACTAGGCATGCTGAGTACAAGACATCCAGATTTTGATCAAGAGCATCAGATACCATATGCCTTTCAACATTAAAGAAAGCTGCTCTCTGTCTTTCTCTCACCTAAGCTACAAACACAGCATGCTTTAAAAAAAGTGCAATTATTTTTCCTCTTCCTTTCACATGAACGATCACTCTCAGATATTGGCAAGCTTATGAAGTTAAAAAAGAAAACAAAACCAACCTAATAAAACAAACAAAGGAAAGTCAATTAGTCGCATGGAAGGCCACCACAAACATGATTTCTGTGCATGCATCCAATATCCATCTGGTTTTAGATACAGAAAAGCAATCAACTCAGCTATGTCAGTCCACAACAGTTTGCTGGGAAATTCTCATCATCAAAGCCAAGCTAAGCTTCCCCCCTTCACATCCCCTCCCCTTTTTTTTAGGAGGTGTGATGGTGAAGGGGACAGGATGAAAGATGACAATTCTCCATGTGCACTGGTTGGCTGTACCTGCCATTACAGTGGTCCCTGGTTTCCTCTCCAGTAACTTACCAGGAGTAAACACTTAAAAAGTAGCCCCCACCTACATCCCCTTTATGACTTGCTCCTTGCTGAAGAACCAGACATCTGAGAACGTAAAAAAAGCCAGCAGTGATGGAAAACTACAACAGTTTATGGGATCAGGCTCCTGAAAATATTCGGAAAAGCTTGCACAAAAATGTTCTAGAATATTCTTTCTACTGTTTTGATCACTTCTAGAAAAATCTTATTTCTGCTAGCAACATAATCTGCAGGACTCAATCCAAGAGTAGTATTTCACAGGATTATAATTAATTGCAAATTTCAAGAAAAAGGAACAATGAAAATAGAAGTGGTTTTGTCTTGGATTTAGATACCTAAATGGAACTGAAAGCCTTGCTATACACTTGTAGAATTAAGACACCTGAAATGAGGTTTCAGATGGTCATTTCCGTATTTAACAGGTTTTAAAAACTCTTTTGTACAGAAGTGTGGAGCTATACTCAGGTTCTAAAGAAGCATGCCAGGTTTTCTCTAAAAGTAATTATTTTTCCAGCTGTCTGCTTTATTTTATTTTTTATTTATACAAAGACAAGTTAGCATCCTTCCCTACAGTACTGTCTTCCAAAGAGACAGGTATGGGAGATGAAGTGCTTTATGTTCTCTTACCAAGCTTCTTTCTTGAAGCCAAATACCAGAAACTAACTGGACTGGCATTATTCTGACAGTTTAATCGTGCTCAGCTATACCACATAGCTATATACCACATAGCTCAGCTATACCACATACACACCAAATGGCACAAATACACAGTAGTTAGGGACGTATCCTAGCAAGGCCTAACAGTAACAACAGCAACAGTTTCACATTAGGTATCAAAGCTACCCACTAATTCATGCACTCCTAAGAGTCAATCACAGTAACTGCTCAACAGTGCAAACCAGATGACCACATGTCCTCAAGAGGCCATGGTTATGACAGACGTGAGAAAATCAGCAACACCAAGTAGTCCCTTAGCAGCGCTCCTCAGGGGCCTGGGACCACAGGGAAGGAGGAGGTCTCCCGGCACTTGTCAGCAATCAGGGAACTTTGAGCCTCATGCTTGAAGACACAGGTTTAGTATAAACAAATGCTGCATCTTGTTGTGTTTCTGTTCTGAACAAAGACAGCGGGTGGACTTTGCATATTTTTAGTATTAGCAAAGGTACTATGTCTTGTAAGAAACGTGAAAAAATACACTTGGTTTTGTTTCCTTGGATTTAACCACTGTTATCATCCTGGCTCTTCTTCAAAGAGCATGCATGCAAGAAGAATGATAATAACAGAGAAGGGAATGAAGTTATACTACAACATCCAGCATAATGCATCAACTCTTCAGATGAGGGCAAAACACTCCCTATTGCACTGTCTGCAGAGCCATTTCTCCCTGTCACGCTACATGCTCTGGTACCATTCACATTTCTCAGTTAGCACCACCACAGTGCTGTTTCACCTTTCACTTCAGTAAGCAGCTTAAATCCACTGCTTTCAAACAAATGTTTACTACCAAATGAATGTGGATACTGATACTTTTCATGTTTCTTACAAGACATTGTACTTTTGTTAATATTAAAAATACGTGAAGTCTACCCACTGCCTTTGCTTGTAAGAGTCTTCGAGTTTTATTTAATATACGTAGCAAGTGTGCTTACTTCCTGGTATTATCACATTTTACCTTCTTTGGTAAACAGGTATGACTAAGTCTTATTTCTACTGGAACCACAATACCTTGACAGCTTTTTCTGTATATTCCCTTGATACCATCCCAGCCAGAGTTTTATTAGCACCACAGACTACAGTGTCTCATTTACAAGAAATTGTTTACATTTCACCCTAGTTTAGTGGTGCTGCCGACAGGATTTTTCAGAGGCTGCTCAAAAAAATTACTTGACACAGTAAAAAGTTCACAGATTTGTAAAGCCATATTATCATCACCTGAATTTAACAGTTCAGCAGTAAACAACGGAGGTAAATTTTTAGGCTTGACTGTAGCCATGAAAATACTTGCAACCCCCCCCCCACACACACACATTAGTATATCTCAATCTCTTGTCAGTGGAGACTTTCAGCAAGGAGGGCTGGCACTTTCCTTTCATGGTGGACACAGAGGTCATCATGGCTTTGAACCTTCTGCTTCAACCTCCTCACATATGGGTTACTAAAATCCATTCCCCCTATAATGGAAACGATGCTTCCCTTGAGCATCCCAAGTAGCACAGAGTCATTAATACAAATCAGCTATGCTCTGTGTGTGGTGAAAGGGGGTATTTGAAGTTTGGTGGTTTCAGCTCTATTTCCAATGCCACAGACACACCGGGGTTCCAGGCAGCCTTAAGAGGTAACTGCTTCCACTAACTCCAACAGAAATGTACCAACCACTCCAATGGGAATATTTCTGGTTTTAAAACACATACCACTGTACAGCTCCTCCTAGTACGCACCAAAGTACATAGTTACAAGCAATGTTTAAACCATGATCTGTAATGTGCATCTAATAATTTCCTCTCCTCAATTCATCACTGCAATAAGAGCTGGCACCAATGCATTATTTATTCACTTCACTCAGACACGTGCATTGTCCTGTTACTTTGTGAAGATAAAACTGAAGGAAAGGTAAAGGAAAGTGATCTCTGCTACCTCTTACTGTTCAAGAAATAAGAAAACGTTAATAAATGAAAGTTTCCTTACAGTATTCCAGTAACCTGCACAGGGACAGAGGCACAACACAGATGACAAGAACAATGACTTTTCTTTCTACCAGGGTTTCAGAACTCATGGGGCCACAGCATAAACTACATTTTAAGAAGACGTTTCAGTCTGCAACTGTTAACTTCACACAAAAATGTGGCAAAGCTTTCAGTTTAGGATGACAAATAACTATGGACTAATTACTGATGCCGCGAAGTGGCTCATGTTTGTCTGCATAAATGCTCAGCCATTTGAATGTATTTAAACTGTGACTTTGCCAAGTAACTTAAACAAAAACATATACTCCATCAGTGGGTGAAAAAGAATGAAAAGGTGTTCAAGACAGACATTTTAATATCTGGAAAGATTTGCCTTCACTATACTTTCCAACTGTATTTTATTGTAAATAGATTCCATCTGCACTGTGGTTTTTACCAGCCATCAAGCCTGAGCAAAAGGCTGGGGGAAAGCTAATTCCAGGAGAGGAACTAAAGCAGTAGTAGGAACAAGCTGCTGTCTGCCTACAGAGAGGAAGGCAATATATGTTGGCTCTAGACAGCTGTGGGAATTAACACAGGAGAAGCAATTGCTGCACTTAACTTGCAGCCTGTGCTCTTTAAGCCTAATAGGCTGAGCTGTTGATAATTTACGCATCCATAACCTTTACTACTACTGCAGGTGCCATCATCCCAGTTTCCAGCCTCTTGCGCTTCAGGTTCCCAAAAGCACAAAACCCCCACCCCTCTATAGCCTCTACAGCTCCCCCAAATGAGCTCCAGGGAACATGTGATGGGACTGGGCTGTCAAGTATTCGGCCTGGATCTAGCTTTGCTTCCAGCAGACGATTAATGATGAGCACAGACTCCTATTTATCCCTATGTACAGGAAAGCTCCAGAGCTCAGAGTTCTTTAACTGTGGGAGTGGAAATGGACAGATACAACTGTGAACCTCTACATGCCTTAAGAGTTAATGTCTTAAAAGAATATGCAAAAAAAACCCCACAAAGCAAACTACAAGAGTAGGACACATGCTCGGAATCCAAACAGGAAGATGAGTGCATTTGGGATGGCCTAATTACCAGGTTTTTGGTTAAGAGCAAATCAGAAAGCTAACAGGCAAGGAACCAAATTCTCCCTCAACAAACCTGCACATCAGAGGCCTGGGTATTTTCCACCTAACTTTTTTCCAAACCTTGTGTGCTAGAAAAGGTTTTTCTGACAAAAGGACAAGATTTCTCAGGAACCAGGTTTGATCTCACCAGCACACTCCTCTGCATGGTGCCACTAATTAAGCACAAGTCAACACAGGAACTACTTAAAGCTAAGAACTAAGCCAACAGTGCACTTTGGCACATGAGCACCCACCTCACTGTACCTTTTGTTATTTAACTTTGGCTTTAGTACACTAGCCAACTTCAAGACCAAGTCGAGTACACTAACTATGTGAAACTGAGTATCCAGGTAGTAAATTTAAACAAGAACTACCAAAGTAATTTTGCATCGAGTAGATGAGAGTAAAAGAAGTAAAAACCAAGTGTGAAATGAACATTTCAGCATTCACCTTGAAAGTCTAGGAGTAGGGAGTTATACCAAAAAGGTCTGTTTTCCTGAAGTATGGTGGGAGTGGGAACAGACAGCAGGGCAAGAATTAAACTGCACTGTGGTTGTGAGACTAGGCACAGAACCAGGAAAGAAAAGGCTTATGCCAGACCTCCAGTCTATGGAACTGATCTTTTAAATGGCTTATTGGCATCATAGTCTGGAAAAATCACAGTGATGTACAGAATTGAAAGTCTGACCCACAAGGGACCTCAGCAATAGTGCTTCTGGTTCATCTGTTAAGTGACCACAAAAGTACAAACTGCTTAAAAACTGCCTTCTTTAGTTTCATTAGGGTTGGATTATACTAGGTTAGTAAATCAGGTATCTCATAACAAGAAGAAATAACGTGATATTTGGACACATATAAACACCTATTAAGAGACAAACTTTTAAGAACTCAGATGGGCACCTTCCATTGCACAGCAAGTCAGGACAAGCAATTCATATAGCCTAGCATTTTTCAGACATTCATTTTGCCACTTCTAATTATTTTCCTTTTTGTTTTCCTTTACTGAAGAGGTTGCAATTATGTTTATTTTCAGATTTCCTAATAGAAAAAAATTATTGAAATAAGCTATTTCAAGAAGTGTCACATAAACTGCTTTTGAGTTCTTAGATCTTATCAAACAACTGAATTATGTGACTCTCTTGCTCCTTTTACCATGTTTTTTTTTAACCTTTTATACAAAAACAAGACCAAAAATGTGCCTGGTTTCATTAACTGATAGAAAACAAGAAAAGTTGCATTACAAATATTTTAATCTAATTTTTAAATAGAACATTTATAAAAACAAAGCACACGTTCCTTACCCTACTGCCTCCAACAGATACATTTATCTTTTTCCTCATAATTAAACAAGAAGGTATGCTTTATACTGTTAGAAGTTTCTTTCCACAGCCGACCTGCTTAGAAAGACAGGTGTATGAGGTAGCATGTAACATTTGACTGTGTGCATTCACAGAATGTATCTGTTGACTGATATGCCAGAATATTTTTTCAAAACTGAGGTAGTTTTCTCTCTGAAACAAAATCTTTGCTGGTGTTACTGTTCTGACAGTTTTCTTTGGGAGATGGAGGATCCAGCAAGATGTATGCCATTTTTAGAGAAGGATGGGGTAATAATATATTTAACCCATATTCTTTCTCACTTTGATTATTTTCCCTAAAGAGAAACTTAAAAACTAGAAAAGTAAACATCTCTGCAAACACAAAAAATTAGGCTCTGAGAGCCTGATGACACTGAATAAACATTACGTTCAAAATCCTGACACCAGAAATGCATTAAGACTGAATGTGATGGAAGAGGGCAGAGTGAAGGTCACCTGCGCCAGCCCTATTTCAGCCAGCTTAAGAATCAGCAGAAAAATCTGGATCTGTTACAACATGTTTGTTTCCACAAAACTTCTGCCATACTCAGAATGGACTATTTAGTGTCTCTTTGTCCAGCCTGCTACCCTACAGCCCATCTGAGGCAGACTGTGTGAACTCTATACCAAACCAAGTATTTGCCCTGTTTATGGAATTCATTGTCTTAGTACCCTCACACAACAACAACAGGGTAAAACTGGAAAACTAACTTTGTTTTACAATTGGGAAAGACAAAAAAAATACCAGAAGTATGTAATAATTTTGGATGTTCAATTTAAGACACTGAATAATTTTTTACAGAATGTGCCATCTTAAACTTTTTAAATACAGCTGCCACCAGCAGCAGCTGCAAGAGGCCAGGACTTCTGCAGAGCAGATTACCTCCACTCATGCAGTCAGAAGAAAGAGAAGCACCATTTGCACCAAGCTTTTTATGGTGGCCACAGCATGCCAAGCCTAGCAGAAGACTTTCATGGCAGAAGCAAGCATAGATCGAGTTCTCCAAGTCAATATTTTATTGTTTTAGTCTTTTCTTCTTTACTCAGGTCACAATTTGAGTATTATTTTTTCCTCAGCAGTGATCAAAATTGAGAACCCATGTGAAGAAAGGGTTTGTCATCATGTAACCAAAGCCAAAACATTTGCATTCAAGATTAAAAACTTTTTCTGTCAGGAAAAAAACCCGTATGTTCTTCCTGTTTCACCCATGTATTCGAAGTGTGTAGCCTTTCTTAGAAGGCAAAAGAAAAAAAGTATTTACTATAGAAAATCCTTTACTATACTGTGCTGTTAATAGCACAGCCTCAAAAGAGGTGGAATTCTTCGATTTCCAAAACCACCCCAATGCTGAGCTCTTATTTCTGAGACCACAAAAAATACTGCTACATATATCACTGAAAGGTAAAATAGAGGGGAAACTGCTGGGTAACTTTATGGAGGGATACCCAGCTATGCATCCACCGGCACACAGTCATGCTGGTGTGACAGTACGTGTTGAAAAACCCAGCTGTAAATTTCTCACTTCTCATTTTTTTTCATGCATTATAAATAGTACAGCACTTGAAACAGGGTGGTATATATCACAATGTCACAAGAAATTCTCAGAACATCTCGTAGACATTATCAGAAAGGTTTCTTGAGCTGATTACTACACAAAGATATATAGAGAACCTTTCCCTCCCACATTTCAGTCATCACAAGTCATTACAAGTGACAGCTTAAAATTTTTGCTTATAAAATTTTTGCCTACTACTTAAGGAAAACATGGCAGCTGATGGCTCTGTTTTGCGAGGTCAAAAAAATTCAACCCTTCTCTGCAAGTCAACCTTCTACTAAATGCGCAAGTTTGGTGCCATTAACCTCCAGAAACAAGCTCAACATTCACTTAAGTCATACAGGTAGCCTGCACAGCTAGCAAACTGCTTTCATCAGGGGTCATGAAAGCCTGGCTATCTTCTACTCATCCCTTCCTCAATTAGATTAATTCTCTCCACCCATAGGCTCATCCATCATTTCAGTTAATGCTTTATACTCAAATGGTGATTGGATCTGCCAGCTCAGCATCGCTGTAATTACCTTTTAAAGCAATGTGCTGTTTCATCAATTCCATTCTAACTTTACTTGTCCTAAGAAGAAATCCAACACTTACCAGTCTTTCTAGAATCATTAATGCTCTGGTGTTTCTATGCTTCCTGATTTTTATTTTAGCAACCTCCATGTTAAAAATAAATTGTTATTAAAAACATATCATAAACTACCTGAATATTAAGTAACAGCCAACATGAAAGACAAACCCAATTAATGGAAGAATGTGAGACAGAATATGCTAACAGCATATAAAATATGGGAATAGGACAAAATACATCTGGAGCTATTCACCATAAGCAGTAACAGGATGCTACAATTTGGTGATGCCTAGTTTAATTTATAAAAAAAAAAATTAGCTTTTATCATTAAAATATTTATAGAAACACTGAAGTTCTTAGTTAAGCTGTACCATTAATAATGTTTTAGAACAGGTGTGAAGCACTGCATTTCCATTTCTAACAGTTCTACTACAAAAATGAGGAAGATACAAACTTCCAACCAATTAGCTGAAATATTATATTACAAAAATCAGAATAGCTTCCACGCTATCTCCCCAAATGAATTCAGTTTCTCTAAAATACCGATTCAGTGATGAACCATTCATGTAGTGCAAAATTCATCTATTTCAGTAATTGGCATTAACCTATACTGATGGCAAACTTCAAAGGAGGGGAAAAAGGCAAGAAAAACGCTTAAGTAAGTTTGTAATTCCTAGTGTTCATTTTAGGGCACTGACTCCCAATTAGGAACAATTTGTATTAGGACAGCTGATGAGAATGCTGCCTGTGGCAGCACCCTTCTGTGCTCCTGTGTCATGGACGACCGAGCTCCCCACCAAGAAGACCCTGAACCACTGCAACAAGCATACCACTGCTGGCACAAGGTTCAGTTTTCCTTAAATTTTCAGGGGTATGACCAGCCTAAAGCTCAGTCTCCACAGTATGGAAAAAGGGAAATTTTTTATCCATCCAAATGCAAGTAATTTCCTGCTAAGTCAGAACCTGCAGTACAGACCCTTTGTCCAGCTACACGTCTGGTTCAGCTTTACTAGCACAAGTGCTTGGGGAGTAGGGGGTAGATTTTTTTTAAATGCTTTGAGTTTGTTTTTTAAAAAAAAAATCATTTAAGAGATTCCCACTGGAGCACTTCTCACTGAAATTTTAGAAATTGACTTTCCAATTTAATGAAAAAGCTTATACCAACTAGAACTTGTTGTTTTTAGTATCAGTGACAAGATGGCTTGAAAACAGATGAATATTCAACAGAGACAAAAGGTTAATTTTCATTTTCCTCCAGTGAGTGTATTTCCAATGAAGAATTTAGTCTCGACACCTTCCTTTTTCCTGATCAATAACACTTTTTTAGCTTTAGAAGAGCAAAAATTTCAAAAGGACTCCAGATATCCTATTTCTACGTTCTCCAGACAAATGTTTTGGGCTCAGAGCTGGACTTCCAATTCAGCCTCAGGGTTTTGACTCAGTGCAGCAAGACAATATTAACAGTAAGAATAACAGGAGAGAAGGAGGGAAGAATGGTCAAGAAACACAATGTCACTACAGACCAGATACAAGTGTGAGAAAACAGGTAGAAGTTGAAGTATTTAAGTAGTAAGAATCTCAAAAAGATCTGCCCCCGCATGATTCCTTCATCAACAATACTCCATATCCAGACACCATTCAAGGCCTGACTCTTCCTCAGCCATGCAGCACTTCCCACTGCATTGGGGACTCTGACACCCCAGGGTCCACATGGCCACAGCAGGGGTTTACTCCAGCGGTCAGAAGGCAGCCTCCCTGCAGGTATACTTAAACAAAGGACACCCAGCTGCTGACACCAACACAAAATGTTTGGTTGAAAGCCTGTCCAGTAAGGCTCTCTGGGGATGCAACACAGAAACCTGTCTTTGAAATGGGAGGAGGCAATGCATATCGATACCACCACCTTAATACTCCTAGTCTTGCTAATATTTTTCTCCATGTTCAAGCCATGTTTGTTTCTTCCAGCTGTAGTTCAAATACCAGAGAGACTAAAGTACCCATCAGAGCAATAGATAAGGAAGATTAGAGCATTTTGGTTACTTTTTCTTAATCTCCCTGGTCAATTAATATGCAATGGCCAGAAATACACCTGGGTCAAACAATTCCCTAAAGGCTATTCTTTCATGCTGTATTTCTGTGCTGGTTTTAGCTGGGATAGAGTTAATTTTCTTCACAGTGGATAGTATAGGGCTATGTTCTGGATCTGTGCTGAAAACAGTGTTAATAATACAGGGATGTTCTCGTTATTGGTGAGAGGTGCTTACAGAGAATCAAGGTCTTTTCTGCTTCTCACCCCACCCCTGGGGTGACCAAGAAGTTGGGAGGGGACACAGCGAGGACAGCTGACCCCAACTGACCAAAGGGATGTTCCAGACCATACAACATCGTGCTCAGCATATAAAGCTGGGGGAAGGAGAAAGAAGGGGGGGACATTTGGAGTTACAGTGTTTTGTCTTCCCAAGTAACCGTTACGTGGATGGAGCCCTGCTTTCCTGGAGATGGCTGAACACCTGCCTGCCGATGGGAAGCAGTGAATGAATTCCTTGTTTTGCTTTGCTTGCATGCAGAGCTTTTGCTTTATGTATTAAACTGTCTTTATCTCAGCCCACTAGTTTTCTCACTTTTACCCTTCTGATTCTCTCTCCCATCCCACTGTGAGGGAGGTGAGTGAGCGGCTGCATGGTGCTTAGTTGCTGGCTGGGGTTAAACCACGACAATTTCCAAATACATTTTCTGGGGGCAGATAAAGAGATAAGCAGGGGAAAAAAAAGGGTGAGATGAACACAGGGAGACGTAATGGGCAGAAAGGGGCAAGATTTTGTGTCTTGGACAGTCCGTGTCGATGAACACTATGAGCACAGAGAACACTGAAGAACAGCCACACCATTTGTAGCATTTATCTGCTTTCACCTGCATTCACAATTAAAACAACAACAGCTTCCCAACTCTTGCCTGCATTAAATCTCCCACTGCTCTGACACATAGAGACCCAGACAAAGGGGACTAAGCAGCAGCTAGTCAAAGCCACACTTGCAAAAGGAAAATTTCCAAAGTATAGAAATTACTAAGCCCCATTAAATTTGACTCTTATAACTCTTATACTGACTCTTGTATACTACTAAATTTACTTGCTTATGTTTCACTATTTAGGCTTTGGCGTTTTTCATAAACACGTGCCACAGGCAGACATCCCAATTGCCTGTCTGCCTACTTTGTGCCAAGGCAGCAGCGTGACATACCATGAGGACTCAGTGTGTTCTTATATCAGGTCAGGGCACTGTACAACCATGGCCCATTCAAACACACCTTGTGACAACCTGATTTAATGACAGCACTCTGCAGAATTTCAGTTGTAACTAATTTGATGTTGAGGTTAACTGGCAAACATTTCTGAAGGGAAGACACTAAGTAAAACATGTGTTGACATCTTTGTACCACTTAAGTCATAGATAAAGACATAAAAGATCTGGAAAGCGAAAGAAATAAAATGTATGCTTCCTCCATGTCAAGTGAGGATCTCTAACACATTACTCAGCAAAGCAATTCTGTCAGGCCCCTGCGACTCCTCTTCGCCAAATGCTAGACCAAGACTGATAATTCAACTCATAGGGTCTCACCTGGAAACAATTCAGCATAACAGACACATATACAATGCTGCTTTCACCATTAGAAAAAATTGACAAGATTTAAGAGCCTTTCAGGATTTCTTGGATTGGAGTTGGAGGAGGCAATCAAGAAAAAAGTCAGTTTTTCCAGATAACATTGACCAAAAAAAAAGCTCTTTATGGAGTCAAAATGATACAGCACTTCAACTACTTTTTTGCAGCGTCTGGAAGATGAGCACTCATCCTTAAGCTCAGTGTGGTACAGGGTTGCAAAACCAGAGAACAACATGATTACCATGACATATAGCACAAATTTATTTTAGTTTTACATCACAGATGCCTAATTATCAGCACAAAGTGGACTGCACCCTTTTGGATTATTTATTGTAGTAAAAAACCTACTGTATTAACTATCTTAATGGCAAGTATAAACAAACCATAAAACTTTGCTTGGCAGAAGTTTACGAGAAACTGTAAACCAAACCCATATAAAATACACTACTCCCTACAATTTACATTTACAACACAACCCAATCATTACATCAGCCTGAACATACATTTTATCCACTAAACAGACAAAATTAATTTGGCCTAACCTGCGGAGGGAAAAATAATGAGAAATTAAATCTCCTATTTTGGACCTTGAAACTATATTCAGATTGTCTAGAAAAATGAAACTTGGCTGAAGTTAAGGCACCATCTTCTGCTCTTCATCCATGGGACTTAAAGAAAAGCTTTCTAAATAACCTTCAACAATGAGACTTACTGTGCCTCAGTTTTCCTGCTGTGAAAGAAGGAAAATGACAGCAGCCTGTTTCCCCGGTGGCAAGGAAAGCCTAGGAGGACTCACACACAGTGACAGGATGATGAGGAGAGGCATGTGAGACAGATGTAGACAGAGAAAACCTGGAAGTTTCCAGCTTGGCCATCACTCCTAAAGATGTTCTACCTTGGACATCAAGGACACCAAAGCTTCCAGCAAGTGCCCAGGTACAGGCAGGAGGGCCACGAGGCTGTGCCGAGTCTCAAGGACAGCCAGAGGTTGCAGGTCACTTGACTGAGTTGTAGCTATGCAGGGAGAGCTAGCTCTGCAGCTATACTGAAAACCAGCACCTGCATCTGGCTGTCCCTCAGGCAGTCTTCAAGGTAAATTTTAATTAAAGGTGCGGATAACAGCAAGAAATGCCACTGTTGAAAAATACTCGTCACCTCTTAGTCAGAGTTATATGATATTTCAGGACGAGCATGACATGGCGCAGTTTCAGAAGCATGGTCAGATCCTGCCTCTTGGCCTCATGAACAAGAGGGGGGCATATCACACTCATCACCAAAATACATCCTGCCTCCTTTCCCCAAGTACTGTCAACAAGCCACATCCTTTTATGTCCAGACCCGGGAAGTAGTGGTCAGACACCAGGTAGGAAGACCATCCATCTGTGACAGCACTGCAGCCCAAGCTGCCTCCACGTGCCCTCCGATGGCAGGGATACAATGTGCTGCTAAGCTTTGCTTCCTCCTGTGCAGAAGAAAACACCCACGACAAAAGAGAAAAGAAAACGCAGTGCTCCAGAGACAACTGTTGGGGGTAAAAACAAGACAGTCTGAAAAAAGGCGTTTACAAAATGAATGGCTGGAATGTGGCTTCCTCTAAATATTCAGAATCACAAATGCAAATATATTCAAATTAAGATCTGAATAGTTTGAGATATAAAGTTACTTCAAAATACATCACCCGCATTTGTTGGATTCTGCTTTGTCATGACAGATGTTTTGAGAAATGAGGATATAATAATTCGCTTTTCAGCTTGGCAGCTCTACCTCGAACGTGTCACCTTCACTTTGGCTTGGGCATCTTAAAGCAGCCACAGCCCTTCTGAAGGCCCACGCGCTGAGGCACACAGCAGTCACCATGCTGCCACCTACTTATTGGGGTTTGTGCCCAACATTTTCCAGTGTCATTTTACAAAGCTGGGAGCATGAAGCAGCTAGCCTGGAGGTTTCCTTCCCCAGGAGATATATCAGGCACAGGCAGGGTGACACAAACCCACAGCCATCAAGCAGAAGGCTCCGCAGCCAGATGTGAGAAACACGGAACGTGAAATGCTGCAGCTGGGGTCATTTACAGCAGACTGGTTTCTGCTTCGGTGTGAGGAGTGGGTTATGTTCTAGCTGGACCACTTGGCAATTCTAAATACCGAAGTTATTGAGATATGCATGGCAAAAGCATCTAAAAGGCCTTATTTGTACAAGAGAACCCAACCCAGATCTTAATGAAACAAAAAAATAGAAGAAAGATCAATTACTGCAGCACTTATGGTATTGGCAACTAATTTTAGCCAGAGATAGTGACTTCTGGGTAGAAATGGGTAAAAAAAAGTTGACTTAGTAACCACTGCAAGAAGAATGCTGTGGAATTCCTGCCACAAACCCATGACAGAGTAACGGCACGAAATCCTTCTCCTAAAGGACTAGCTCCTATCTTCTGATTTTTATATCTTTGCATGAACAAAGTACTTGTAGCAGCAGCCACAAAAAGAACTGGCAAAGCAAACTCAAGAATTGTCCAGAATGACTGAGTGCCCCCTCCTTGAAACACACTGCATGTCTCTCATGATTTGGAGTGCACCCTGTGTGCGTTAAAAGCTGTCAACTGGAGGACACCAACAACTTGTGCTCAGTTGATCTGACCCAAGTAAAAGCTATCACAATTCCTGAGTGAGGAAAATACTTCAATGGATCCTCTGCCCAACAGATGTGCTAATAGCATACCCTTTCCCTGCTCAGAGAGGGGCTCCATGAAGAGTGCAGACCTCCTCACAGAGGGCTTTGCATCAGAGCTGCTGAGCAGCGGGGCTGGTGTTACTCGGTGCACAAGCTACCAGCCACTTCTCTTTCCTTCATGCAGTGTGACGCCAAGGATGTACTTAACACACAAAGGGATTTTAAACTCTGGAAGGCTTCAAGACCAAGCAAACATTGTCAGTGGGACTTAAGTAAGCACTTCAAACAGAGGTGCTTTAATAGCATAGAATATTGGTAATTTAGCATTAGGGAAGTATCCCCTACTTTTCACTTCCTTCCTCCCTCACAATCAGCTTAGGACTAAGGCACACACACATATATATATTTATATACACACAAACATATGTTCATATATGTATGAATATACACACACACAAAATTTGAACTACCACCTACTGCTGCAGGAGAAATGAGTAATTTTTTTTTTTATGACTAAGTTTCAAGGGTATTTTCTGGTCCCAGTGCACACAGTTTAAATACAGTTGGGAAGCTGAAGAGGCAGCAAGAAATATGAGTGAGTCAGTGTAAGAGAACTACAAATTGCTTGGCTCTTCATCTGCAGTTGAAGTACAAGTGCCATAAAAGGAGCCTTTCAATTTCCTTTTGCATGCACTTCTATGGGAGGGGGAAGAGAAAAAAAAAAAAAGAAAAAAAATCAGCATTTGCTTGAAACTTCAGAAATGGATTGAAATGCAATTATAGCTCCTATTCCTAAAGGATACAAAATTTATGAAGTTATTCTTGAACTCATCTCTTCAGATATTAAACTGCTTTATGAGGAACAAAACTGACTAGAATAGTTAATTAAATGTTAAGTGACAAACATGAAAAAGACAGAAATAAAAGGGATATCTGTCTTACAAACAAAAGTACTCTGTATACACCTGTGAGCTCTTTTATTTAAAATATTTAGGAATCTTTGATTAGATACATGAAAGAAAAGTTTTATATCTATGTACTTTATATATACGGTCATGTAATAATTATAACATATCTGTATAAGACAGGTAATAGGTATGTAAGATAGATCTAGGTATCTATCGTGTGCGTATATATATGTATGATGAAAAAAAGCAAATTTGTCTCAATTAGAACAAGGTCTGCACTCATTTCTTATTCTAAGAGAACATATTCCAATCAAAATCTAAATGAAATATACAGAAGTGACAGAGCAACAGTCCAAAGGCTGGTTTACAAATCCCACTGAAAGGGTTATAAATTGTGATGCTTTGACAGCTGTTGGAAGTACAAGTGAGAAAAAAAGCCTGAAGGTGTCAAGGTGGAAGATGAAATGTTGCTTGATGAAAGTTTCTTGCATCAAACAGCCCTGACCACTTAGTCCCATTTATGAGAGAAAACTGGAAATTACAATGTGGAAATATTTATTTTAAATAAACTTATTCCATTACTCACAAAGAACTCTTCCTTGCAACACTTACTAAAGCTTTGTCAGGAAAGACTTAGATGCCCACCATGACATGGTTTCTAATTTTTCTTTGTCTTTATGCCATCTCTTTGCACCAAATTACATCAATTCAATCTGTGTTCTTCATCTCTATGCTGTTCCTGAACTTGCTTCCATCTGGTTTATTAAAAACCCCAAACTTAACACAATTCAGAACTATTAACTTTCCTCATTATTCACTTCGTTCAGTCACCATTTATTTTCAGGGTTCTCCTTGAAACCTCTTGTACCCTGCCCCGAGTTTTGGATTTTGTATATTATTTATAAAAGATGCATTATCATCAACTGAGAAGTAGAAACACTGTATTAGCACAGTATGAAGTGATAGAAATCTAGGGAGCAGAAACAGAATTTGAATGTAGATCTTAGTTATGAACAAAGCTATCTTAGAGAGTTGTCTGAATTCCGTCACAAGGACATAACATTGTTCTCACAACTGCTGTCTAACATGCTCAGGAGAGTGATATGAAAAGGCTTTGACAGCACCAGACTACTCAGTTACAACACAGTCAAAACCCATATTTGGCTCAAAATTAGCCTACATGCACAGTGGATGTTAAAGGCTAAAGACAAGCATGGTATTTTCCCATCCACTGCTGTCTTTCAAAGGAAACCTCCATACTCCAATTTAACAGTAGCATATTAATGAATCAGTCAAAGGCTAGATATTAAAACAGATTTTCTTTTAGATCACATTTAGAAAGTAATTGTCAGCAGAAAAATATTCTTACAGTAATAATGGTACACAGCTAATGCCTATTACAAATGAAAACATTTCAAAACCTCCAACAGTTACATTAGCTGGGTATCTGCTACATTACCCCAGACTGCACATGAAGCATCTTAAGAGTACAGTATTTATCATTTAGCTGTCAAAAAGTATGTATTTAAGCATTTTTGTTATAAATATGGCAATACTTCTCAGTGAAGAAAAGATGAAGGCATCAAAAGCCCAATAACTATATTAACAATAAGCTTTCCTGTAGAAAGTTAAAAATAAATGAGTAGATGTTTCCACTGATGTTTCCAACCATTGTAGCTGCAAGTTCACTTATAAGGAGCAGTGATTCTTCCACACTAAGGTCTTTTATACAGAGTTTGGGCATCTTTAGTAATAAGATAATAACAAGTTGAAGGGTAGAAAGTCACTCTTACCTTCCATCTGCATAGTCTGCATCTGCGCCTCCCCACCAAACATCTGAATCATCATCTTCAGCATCAGCTGAATCAAGATTGTCACTTTCCTCCGCTAACGGACAGCAAACAAACTCCACACCACGAAACTTGTCAATTCCACAGGGCAGCAACATGCCATAGTCATGCAGATTCATGCTCTTCTCACTACAGGACTACAGAAAATAGAAGGAAAACAACAATATTGTCATGGGGGAAGCTGGAAAAAAACGTTACAGACCTCAAGAAAATGTAAGGGGCTGCGTGATGCCTTAGGAGGTAGAAGCTGGTGAACTGCATGATCTCTGAATTTTGAAACATGATTTAGAGTGGTCATGTGTGCATTCACTACCTGCACTGTAGGTAGCTCCCTACCGGTGTCCACATGACCATTGTAAGCGACAAGCTCTTCCTTCCCCTGCCCTTCAGACTTTCTCAGTACAGAAAGACTTGCCTCCTCCCATATACATCACGATTCCATACCGTCTTGCCTAAAATCCTCACAGGCTCTGCCTCATAAACAGAAAACTTGAGGGCAGAACAATAATTTGATGTATTAATCCTGATCCTGATGTATTAATGCTATTAAAGAGTTCATTGCAAGATAGATTAACATTTAAAATATCTGTTATACTGGAAACATGCTGCATCTGGTCTGACACCTCTACCAGTACAGTACCTTCTAGCCTTGTTTGGAAAACAGTCAGCTGTGCATAGTTATACCTTAAAGATATAGTGATGTAGGACAGGTGAAAAAAGGAAAATAGTTCAGTGATGCACAGTGATGATATTGGTCTAGGCTATGCCACTCCAAGTTTGCAAGTGCTTAAAATGGACTAGAATTTGCCTCCATGAAGGTTGGTGCCTTAAACACTTAATTTGACGTATGACTCAACAACAGTATGACTCAAGCATGAACTGAAAATGTGAAAAGCTGCTGAGCCCGTTTCAATTTTGATGTCCAGAAGGTGGGATAACATACAAACTAAGAGGTTCCAGACAAAATGGCAGGCAGAAAACTTCTTGAAGCTCATCTCAGTTTTTATCCCTACAACCTCTCTACACAATGACATAAATGTCTAAAATGCATTAGCAATTATAACATTAGGTTTATTTCTGTTTTCAGTAAAGCACTGGTAAATTGTAAAAACTCTGTACTTGTCTGCAAAATGTCTTTGGCTAGTCCTGTCTTATCAGCTCTCCTACCCTTTAATTTCACACACTGCATTCTTTGAGGACTGTTTGATCTCTGTGAAGCAGCTAGTATGCCAATAGCCATATTGTGGATGACGATAAAGGCAAAGTCAAGGCATTAGCAATCAATGTTTAGTTCCAGAGCAGCACTAACACAGGAAGCTGGAGGAGGCAGAAAACATGGTGGGTGTGTGAGTGAATGTGAGGAAAAAAACAGTGCTATGAAACAGGGTCAATGTTCAAAGGTCAACATTAAGTTTCCAGGAGTGGACTCTGATGTTCTCAGCAGAGTGGCTTCCATTTCATACCTTACAAAGCAGAACAAAAGGCCATTTACTCAAACATTCATAAGTACTCATTTTTGTTTTCCATGTCACTGCTATTATTTAAACTCACCCTCAGAGTGATACGGCTCTAAAGAAGGAAGGCAGGAAATTTTAAGACAGATGAATATACCTCTTTAGCAACAGTATGCCAGTGCAGGTGAGTTTCACACACATCCATCCTTTCCTGGTGAAGGAACTTGCACTTGTCTGGCACCAGAAGGGCATCACTCACAAACTCGCCCACTGAAAGCAAACAAAACAAAAAAGTTATTTTTTCTTCCAGTACCTCATCCTGTTAAACCTTTAGCTAGGCACAGCGTAGCTTTCATGCATGAGTAGCAGGGTCTGTTTGCAGAGAATGGAACAGTTTTTAAATGGTGCTTTCTTTACCACCTTCTTCAAACTTGCCATTTGAAAGTAGCTCCTGTCTTTGCTCTCAGAGATGTATTAGATTATAAAAATTTTAGTGTAATATGCTAACTTCCATATACTCGGTGTGAAACTTGCAGGACTTAAAAGACGTGTGGTGCAACATGAAGTTTGGAGTTGGTGGATCCAGCTCCTGGAAAGGGAGTGCAGGGTCATGGATGGACAATTATATTTTTCATCTGAGTAGCGGTAGGGAGAGGGTTTGAAGTATTTTGAAAACTTAGTTTTTCCATACAAAACAAATCTAACACTAACACATTGTTTCAAACAAATTGAGAGTATTTCAGCACTAACAGCAACAACAGTCCACTTAGTTATTTTTGTTGATGTAGTCTCTTTATTGCAACCTCATTTCATCAGTCAGACAAATTCAGGTTAGCCCAGAAGGCTGATGAGCAAGTGGAGCTCATCAGCCAGAGAACAAGATGATTCATGGATCACCTGAATATCTGGTCAGATTGAAGTGGGAAAAAAGGCTCTTTACCAAGGACATAATTGACCAAAGAGATTGTGCTGTCTTCAGCAGTAAAACAAAAATGTACACGCTAATGAAATAAACAATGCTCTCGGCTTCAGTAACTAATGAATAAGAAGAAACTCATCAGCTGATAAGTAACATGATTTATTAGACTAAAATCACTGTAATTCTGTACAATTCTGGCATTGCAATTAAATAACCCCCAAACCCCTCAAAGATATTTTTTTGAAGGAAAAATTATAGAGTACTTTCAAGAAGTTGATATACTGAACAGACACTGGATTGTGAAAGCACATGGCTCAGTTAGCATAAATCATCAGCTCCCTGAAGCACATCTGTCTGTAACCTCCAAAAAACTACAGCCCGTGTGAATGAACCAAGGTGGCCCAATGGCTGCGTGGATGTAATAACAGGCTAATTAATCAAAATGAGACGACTACAAGTTTACTGTTCCATAGAGGGTCGTCTCAGGGAGCTGATGAAGTGGCCCTTGAGGCTTACAATTAAAAAGTCAGTTTTAAAAATAATCAACACCCAATGCACTGGGAGAAAGCAGAGTTCAGCAAATAGATGTACACAACTTTGCTAATCACCAAGATGTGTATTTCACATTAAATTCCTTGCTATATTTCAGTGCTTTTGATCTGAAGCCTTTAAAAGCCAGTCAGTTCACTAGGAAAAAAAGTATTTTGTTATCTTTATCCTTTGGTGACATAATCTAATGCCTGCATATCGTTAACAGAAATGCCTTCTAGAGGTGCTCAAAATAAACTTGCAAAAGTAATGAGTTAAAACACTTTCTGGTAACCCAAAATACAAAATCTGCAGCTTCTGTTAACAAAGTTTCTGCTCCCAGTGGTATCACACCCAAATCTTGCACTGAAATGAGAATAAATTTGCATCTTGTTTTTAGCTGTACTTGTCTTTCTGGGGACTATCCTGCCACATACCCAAAGTGACTCAGTACATAAGTACTTGGTAATTACTAATGCTTCAATTTAGTCAAGTACCTGAGCAAAAAATCCTGGAGTGCATTTTTCTCTGGCAAACTAGATCCAATTTCAGAAGCTATGCACACAAGGGTGTGTGAGAGCTTGTGTCATCTACCTGACTTCTGACATGCACACACACGTAAGTCCACATGCAAACACATCTGATAACCTCTGCGTGAAGCTAATCCATTCACCTGAACATCCTGTAATATCATCAGAATATTGTGTGCACAAAGCTAGAAGACAATTAATGGTATACCTCATTGCTGAAAAAAGTAAGCCTACATTGTTTCAGCAAAAGTAATGAATACGAACATACCACTGAATTACAGCTACCAAATGTAAGATGGAAAGGTTTCTGTCCGAAGTTGTGGGCAATGCAGCCTGGGCTGTAGTGTTATTTACAGTATGTATGAGTATGTAATTAAAATTTTTAAAAAAGTAATTATTTTTTTGCATGTCTGATTATATCAACTAACTAAAGAAATACTAGACATTTGGATAGAATTGGAAGTATGGTATTAGATTTGACTTTTATACACAAAATCTGATTTATAAAATCAGATTCCTTGAAAATAAGGTAACGGCATCCTCACAGTAACCCAAATTCTCCTTTCAAATGAGGCTGCATTTTGCAACCAATTGCTGAATTTCACAGAAGTAAACAATCCATTGGAACAAGCTCCCCTCTGGTTTTCAGAAGGAAAGAAGGAGCTGGGGAGAAGGGTGGCTGTTTAATGTAATGCTCCTTCATTATATAGAACTATAAAAAATTATTTACGGTTGTGAAAATGTGGGCAATAGCAATCACTTGCAGCTTTGCACGTGATTTTTATTGCCTTCAATTCAATTTTTTATTACAAATAAGATTTAATTCTGCCCATTATTTACATACAGAGCTCATGCCCTGGAATTTTTTTTCATTCGTTATAATTATTACTGAAGTTTAAATGCAAAACTTTGAACTTCTGTTCTTTTTTTGTGGTGGTTGTTTTAAATAAATTAATGTTCAAGTGGCAGTTTGATGAACTAAACTGAATTCACTTGACAACTACAACATTTATTTTGCCTGGGCTAGTCTAATAGAAACACAAATCCACCAGAAAGAAGCACTTCAAATACTTTTGACTTACAGACAAGCTTCTACCTCTATCACTTCAGTACATTTTAACTTTCAATGCTGCTGAATGATAAGACTTTGGGGATTCTTTGCTTTTTTGAACAAGTAACCCACAGACTAGGCATGCGAAACAAACACATGTGAAGGGAGAGCAGTCCTGTGACTCCTAAGAGAGAGGCCCAATGTGCATGGCTCTAAAAATAAGGAAAAACTGCAATACTTCTGTCTGCCAGTAGAAGCCACGACTGAGGCAGTTGTGCATTAGTACGTTTTTCTGACTGATGGAGCATCCCAGCCCAGCACTGGTTGTAATTTCCACTGCCAGGTGCTGGGATCGCAACATACAATTCAACTCCAATATTACTTTCCTTCCAATACAGCAACATACTGATTTGCACTGCACCAGGCTGTCCCCAACACCCTGCCTGCAAGGCTCAAGTTGGATGAGTGTTTTCCAGGTAGCAGCACTACCTTAAAAGCCTCCCCAGCCCCATGCTGTCCCCTCGCCCTTACTAGCACCCTACCCCTGCTCCCCTGCTACCTACCTGGCTCCCAGTAAGCCATGGCTAAACACGACCACGCCACGGACAGAAGGCCTTGCAAATTTTGTACCAAATCCACACCACAAAGGGCTGGTATTATTACCACCACCAGCACCACCTCTCTCAGGCTCCTATGTATCGCTTTTTCCTGTACTCTTCTGCTTTCTTCAGCGTCTCTTGTATTTTGATTACAGCTGTACATCTGTGCTTTGCTGAGGTACTCTAATAATAAACCACAATGGCACAATTTGTCTTTTGGTGAGCTCGTAAATCACTAAACTCCCTCAAGTGATCCAACATGCAAGTATAACAGCTACTTGGTTTTCCAGCAGCTGCTTACCCACTCTTGCAGGGAAAGGTTGAACAAAGCCAGACACCTCTGGCCCGTGGGTTTATGACTCACCTGGAGAAAACAGTCCTGAAGGGGAATTCTGGGTAGAGATCATGTTACCATGTTAAAAAAACACCACTCTGTGCCTACCATTCCTTTAGCTGAAGGCTGACAATCTGCTGCTAGTTCTTTTGAAAAGTTGCTTATTGCTAACTCAAACCTGTGTCTTTTAACTGCACATCACTGAAACATGGATTGTGTCAACATAGTAAGTCACAGCTTAATTTCATTTTACAAGTGTACAAGTATCTTCCCCCCCCCAAGTCAGCAATTCCTTTCCTGATGCCCAATTCTCCACTACGTTTGTAGCACACTTCTTCATATTGCCCCATCCTAATGTATCACAACAGGGAAGCGGTTCACATTTTTCTGACAGTTTTTCCAGAGGTTATAATGCCACATTTTACTATTAAATAATTTTACTTCAGTCAAGCATGCCCTATTCTCTGAAAAATACTCTTGGAACAACAACAGATTTTTTTATGCTGTAAGACCAGAAGTTCTGGTTCAGAGATTTCATTTTTCAACACAGCAAAGACTAAGAAGAGCATTAAGAATTAACCTCTAATAAAAGAATTAGGATTATAGTGAAGGCAACTGATCACACACTCTTTTAAATCTTCTCTAGGAAAAAAATGGCTCAGCGAGTGGGCACGCTTGTAAGAAGATGATTGCCCTATCTGTTTAATGGCAGATATGGTATCAGGGCAAAGTAATTAAAAATAAAAATACTATACCCTGTGTGAGACATGGCCCTGATCAGCAGATTTTCCATCTACTGCATAAACCAGACGGGATGTGAGGATCCACCCAATGTTGCACAGAAAGAGAGCAAAGATAAGATGATAAAGGTAATAAAACAAAACCCATGACAAAACCAAACTCCTGTTAGCAGATGGTTAGGATCCCAACCAAAAAATAAGCAAGTTCAAATTATGTTCAGAGGAGTACTTTCAGACAAAGCCTGTGCTAAATTTTGCATGAGGAGGCAGCACACATGCTGAGGCTCTAGGACTCAAGGCTTCATTTTCTATGTCACTGATGAGAACAAGGGCCTTGCTAAAATGAATTTACAAGCTCAAGTGCTTGCATTGTACATATTTGAGAACATTCAGAGAAATGTGTCTTTTCCCCGTGACTTTGCACAGATTATCCTGAGCCATCACTTGCCCTGCGTAGTGCAGCAAGGAGCAGATCAACCCTGCATCTTGCCCCATCCCGCTGCTGTGGAGCTTTGCTCTGCTCTGCTCCCCAGGCGCAACAGCTCAGCTCCCCACAACACCTCTGCTAGCTCTTGTGCCTACTCACAGTTATTTATTACGTATTATTTTATACATACATTATTAAATTTACTTAAGCAGCCAAATAACTTTGGATGCTTTTATTATGCTGTTTATATAAGTGTTTCTGTGTGATGCTTTTATTTATAAGGCTGTTAATTGAAGTTAGCTGCAATCTGCATCAGACTGCAAGCCAAACACACTGGCCTCAAGTGCAAAGAAATAACACTTTATTGAAAATACTTTTTCTTTTCTTCAAAAGTCCAGAAAAGCAGAGACAATGCAAAGCACCTAGATACTTCAAAAACACATATAATTTTTCAGTGAAATGATTCAGCAAGCACTATTATCTAGTGACATAGTGAACCAGTCATAGAATACTTCACTTTTTTAGACTTGGTATCTACAGATGAAAAGGGAGAGGCTGTGCCTGTCAAAACCTGAAGGAGGGTTTGCTGCCGTGCCCAGCCCCTGGGGATGGAAGCCTGCCCTGGCTTATGGCCCAGCTTTCCTGTGAACTTGGGCACAAAACATGTTAAGCTAGACTGTTAAAGATCTTCAGTCTAGTTTACAGTATTTTAACAGTCTATAGTAAATGAGGAACTTGTAGATTTCTCCAATTTCAAATTTAAATGGAAGTTAAAAAGAAGCAGTATTTAGGAATTATGTAAAAGCCTATGTAAAAGATAATTTCTACCTATGCTGTTACCTGTGAAGGACTAACAGTATTAATACCAGTACCCAGTCAGGTATCAAATACTACCCAACTGTTATCTCCTCCCCCAGTAACATACAGGCATTGAAAGCAGCATTAACCACTGAACACCCCGCCGGGCAGTCACTAGTGAAGGGCAAAGGAGCTTTGTAAGAGAACTACACCCAATACACCATGTTATGTGTAACCTATGGCATGAATTTCAGTAAGAGTCCCACAGCACAGCAGATGGACAGCAAGGCAGACTGGAATTTGAAGGGCAGAATCAGAAGTGACAGCACAACCTGTGCAGCCATCTCTGCGGTGTGAGGTGCGAACAGCTGCAGCTCTTCCGTCTTCCAGAGGCTTGGCCAAAACCAGCACTGACCCCATTAACATGTCTCTGTATTGACCATTTCATCCTCATAAAGTCCCAAGAAGTTATCTCCCACAACTTTACCTGGAGTTTTTTACTATTTTTTGAGCAAAGCCATCCACTATATTTTAAACATATAAAACTAAGGCCAGTGGTTCTCCAACTGACATTTTCATGGCATTAAAGCAAGTGCCTATTGCTTTAGCATTTTTTCTGCTTCAAAGAAATCCTTGAATGCTTCTGTATTCCTGCTTTGAACCAAACTTGAAAAGGTAAAGAGAATAGACCCACTAAAAAGTGGTTTGTTCTGTTATTTAGCATACATAGCAAAAAATACACCCTGATGCAACAACTCTCAAGTAAACCACCTTCACTATTCACAACATTTATCCATTTACTAGGCTACAAAAGGCAACAATTTGGGATGAGCAAAGCTATTCTATTAGATTAAAAACTGACTGGTAATTCTAGCTGTACTACACTATAGCATCTTGATGCTCTTACAACAATTTTGAGAAATCACGACAATTAAGGTACTTTTCACAAACACTGTGATGGCACACAACACATGAATATAGTTGGGACACAAGATCAACGTAAAAGAAAACCCACTGTAATAAACTCATTGACATCTAAATATCCATACATGCACCACAACAAGGAGCTCCAGTCTTGATATATCATGTGTTCTCCTGTGATTCGTGGAAAGTTTGGATACCTCACACAAAATTCTGCAGTGGGAAGGCTTAAAATCCTTTAAGTATAAGCCATCAAAGTACATTTGTCTGGATGAAAATAATTAACTGTATACCAAGAAACACACCTGTAAGTAATTCATGGTTCTATGATGTCTCCATTTTCATAAGGTACTGTCCTGCGTCCAGCTGGGATAGATTTAATTTTCACAGGAACCTGGGAAGGGGCATAGCCTGGGGACAGCTGACCTGAACTAGCCAAGGAGCTATTCCATAC
>JANZLQ010000061.1:476718-512135 GCA_026212715.1 Elanus axillaris
TCAGAGTGTTATCAACATTCTTCTCCTACTGAACTCAAAACACAGCACTGTACCAGCTACTAGGAAGACACTTAACTGTATCCCAGCTGAAACCAGGACAACATGTGATCTCCTCATTTTATGATACAGGATCAACCCATACCCTTCCCCAGACAAAGCACTTCTTAATGAGAAGTTTCTTTTAGTTTCAGGTGTGAGTTCTGGACCTCTTCAGGGCTATCTCTTGCACGGTAATAGAGTTCCCCCATCAACAAACACCAGTCAGCACTAGTTAGCCAACAAATAGAAAACCCCTTTGTTCAGTCTTAACTGTTTTCAATCTGTATGTTAAATAGTTTACTTAAAATAGGAAAGTCGATAACCATTCCCAGACTTATTCAAGGCAACATTCACCATTCTCTGTACTCAGTAAGATTTTAATGAAGTTGGTTTTCAAAAAATGTCAAAAAAGAACAAAAGCTAGCAGCTTTTAAAAAAATAAAAACATTTCTAAGAACCTTTTAAAAAATTAACAAAATTGCATACCATGATTTGATAATAAAGATGACTGAAATGGCTGGACCTATTTTAATGTTCTTCCTTACGTTTAAATATAAATACCAAATATAACTTAATGTTATTTCTCAAAAGCGGATGCATTCCGTATCTTAAGGAATCCTATCTTTGTGAGCCTTACTTTTCCCCCAGCTGTCTTCGGGTTTTTACAGGCTATAATATGGCTGAATTTCAAAACAGATTATGCTTCATTAGTGCTACCAAATGCAGGAATTCTAACATTCCAGCTATTAACATCACATTCCACTGCTGCCAAGATGCATGACAAGCTGCACACACCGGTTGTTACTGTTTCTGTTCTCTCTCACAGCAGGCAGCAGACACGTGTTGCAGCAAGATCTGCAAGTGCAAAGCTCTTAAGTAGTTTAAATTTCGTGCCTTCCTTCCGCCTGAAGTGACACTTAATGCACTTCATTACATAAGATGTACTTGGAAAATGAGCTCTGAAATGGAAAGAGCATTCAGTAAGAAGTAATGGGATTAATTCATTAATACCCTATGTATTCATATTATTGACTTGCTAAAGACACCAATCAAATGGTAAGATAGCACAAAGATAGGATGCTTGGAAACAATTCAGCACAACTGGGACCAGAAATCCCACTGTGCTTTGCATTCTTCTACGATGAGATGTTTCTCATGGGCCTTTCTTAGTAATTGGGGTAAAGCATCTGGCACAAGGAGTAAGGTTAGAGAAGGCCTCACTAGTCACTAATGTCTAGAGGGAGTAATGACCATAAGCCTATAGATAGGTGGAAAGAATGAAAATGCTACAGACACCTTTAAGGTTTGGCCATCAAAAGCCATTTCAAACACTAGTATTCCGATGAGGAATATACCATATTTTAACCAAGGAAATGTTCACCAAGTTTTCAGTTTTGTGGGGTTCTTTTTCCCTTCCTACTGCATGTTTATAAAAACTTGGATTCTTTTTACTTAAGCAGTAATTTAATTCAGTTGTTGCTCTCTCTCTTCTGGCAAAGAATAGAAATCACCGTGAAATCAAGTTTAGGCAGTAATTGTTTCTGCACTACCACCTTGTGCAAAGGCTCTGATGAGTGAATAAATAACTCTGTAAGCAGCGGCTGAAGATCAGCTTGGCAGAAATACCTTACTGATTATCAGCAACCTAAGCAATGACTTCCCTTAACACTGCTGAGCCCTGAATATTCAATTTGCCAAGACCAAACTTCCACTTAAATTATTACTGCCTGTGGGTGAAGGACTTTGCTGTACACTGGCAACATGGGTAAAAAAAATAATCCCACTTTAAGGCTTTGCAAAGTTTACAACTAACCAGATTAATAACCACCTGACAAAATGTGCTTTTGCACTATACAGTGTAAAGCCTTTACTCATCTTGCAGGAAGGATGGCAGTGTGGTCTGGCAGCTCAGCTACAAGGCAGCTGGGATGGGACAGCTTGAGAGAAAGAGAAGGGCTGACTCAGGCATGGTAATTCAAGAAGACTACAAGACAAGCAGTCAGGTAGACTAAATGCAATGTTACATTCTGTATTTAGTGAGCACCAATTTATAGAAATAAAACACTAATTATAAGAAATGGACAACTGATAAACCCTGTATTTTCTTCATGTAAGGACAATTCTGAATGGCTAATAACCCATGCTTCTAAGTGCTAGGGCAATAAAGGACTCCCTGAAAGTTGTCTACATCTATCATATACTAGTTCTTCAAAGAAAGCCTTCATGGTCAGAAGCTTCAAGTTGTTTCAGTTATAAACCAGCCTTTGATACAAGGTTCAAAGCAAAACCTGATTTAAGTATCTCTCAGACTGCAGAGTTTTGGGGAGGGTCCTGGTGTCTGGAGAAAGTCTGCAACCAGGTTGCAAGAAAGATTCTTTGGGAAATTACAGGCCATTCTGCCTCACTTCAGTTTCTGAGAAAATCATGCATCAAGTCCTGTCGAAAGCCATTTCTGGGCACATTGAGATGATGATGATGATTTGCAATAGCCAAAACAGGTTTAACAAAGGTAAATCATGCTTGATCAACCTGACTTGCCTTCTAGGATGAAATGGCAACATCAGCGAGTAAGAACAAAGCAATAGATACCGTCTACATTAATTTTAACAAGGAATTTAATACCATCTCCCTCTTGCAACATCTTTGTATCCAAGTTGTGATGTAACAATTTGGGTGGATGGACTACTAGTTGAGTGAAAAACTGACTGTGCTGTCAAGCTCAATGGGTAGTGACTCATGGCTGTACTCCACCTGGAAGGGATTAGTGAGTATAATAATACCTCAGGGTTTCATTTTGGCATTTATTTTGTGTAATGTATCTATCAATGACAGGGAGAAGACAGGACATACCCTCAAGAAGTCTGCAGATGACCCCAAACCGAGGGGGGCAGTTGACACACTTGAGGCAGAGCTGCCATTCAGAGAGACCTAGACAGGATGGAGGAGTGAGCTGGGAGGAACCTCCTAAATTTCAACAGGGACAAATTCCAAGTCCTACCCCTGGGAAGTAATAAGCCCTGGGAATGATATAGGCCGGGGACAGGCAAACGGGGGAGCAACTCTGCAAAAAAGGCTCAGCTGGGGCCAACAGCAAGCCGAGCACAAGCCAGCAGTGTGTCCTGACAGCAAAGATGGCCAGTGGCATCCTGGGGTATACAAACAGAAGCACGTACAGCAGACTGAGGGAAGTGATTAATCCCTTTTACCTGGCACTCACTGGATTGCATCTAGAACACTGCATCTGGTTTGGGGCATCCCAGTACAAGAAAGATATTCATGAACTGGAATGAGTTCAGCAGAGGATGGTCAAGGGGCTGGAGAACTTGGCCTGTGAGGAGAGACTAAGGGAGTAGGGCTTGTTCAGTCTGGAGAAGAAATGGCTTCAGAGGAGCTAATACCTGCCTGCTCATACCTATGGAGACATCATCAAGATAACAGAGCGAGCTGCTTCACAGCGCTTCACTGCAGGAAGAGAGTAGCCATTGTTTGAAACAGGAGAGGTTCCTACCAGATATAAGGGCAGAGGGGGTGGGTAGAATCACGAGGATAATTAAGCATAGGGAAAAAGCTGCCAAGAGAGGTTGTAGAATCTCTCATCTTTGTAGGTTTTAAAGACCACACCAGACAAAGCCCTGAGTAGGCAGTCAGAATTCAGTAACAGCCCTGCCTCAAGCAGCAAATTGGACTTAGGAACAGTAGAGGTCTCTTCCAGCATGAGTGACCCCACCATTCTATGCATCCCTTAATTCTTCTCCACCTCCCCATATGCTAGCAAACAAAACCAAAGATGCAACAATCCTTGACTTCCCTTCAGTCACGCTGGCTTTCAAAACATCGTTATTTCTGTACACATCCTGTGACCTACTGTTTGGGTTTTTTTAAGTTGTTGCAAACTATAGTATTATCAAGAAAGCAGTACCCTGCCTATTTCACAGGCACCTTCACATACTCTGTATGATCACAGAAGATTACCTGAATAGCTTGTTTTTCTGTTATCTATCCCAAAAAAGGGTGATAGTTGAGTCAACTTTATGGACAGACAAAACGAGAGGCATATTCTCAATATCACATGATGAAGTCTCCTGTTTGCAGAATAGGTTTCTCGCACCATCTTCTGCTGGCTAATGAGGAAAAGATAGTACATTAGATTAGACAAATCACCTGCCTTACTAGGGATACAAATTTTTTAGACCCAGTCCAGACATTAGAAAATAGTTTTTAGAAAAAACAATGCAAATGCAGTTTCTGGCTTCTAACATTAACCATACTGACAGAGGAAAGGGTACAGGATCCTGTTCACCAACACCCAATTCTCCACATGCCATCTGAAAGGTAGGACATGAAAGTAATGACTGCTACTAATGGTGGGGCTCAGTTGCTCCTTCTGAGTAAAAGTTAAAAGCTCTGTATTGTCACTAACCTCCCACGAAGGCACACAATAACCCAGAAGTCAGTGTAGCATACTTTCAGCATTTGGTGAAAGTCAACAATTTCTGTGAATGCATAATACAATGTAAAAAATTTAATCTAAGTATTACTACCTAAAAAAACCCCCTACTTTATAACAAAACTGTTCCTCTTCATTTCTTACTGCAAGAATTAAACTCAGTGCAGACAGCACTAATTACCAAGAGCTGGTAGAAGATGGTTATATTCTACCAAGTGATTAATTCCAACCTGCTTTGTTTATTTGATCTTCCTCATATACAAGAGTCATTGTGGACAGAAACCAAGTCAGCATTAACATGCAAGATCATGTTCTATTGAGAATTGAATCCTATCCTTAAGGATTAATATAAACAGTATGTTACATGCAAACACTGAAAGCAATATGATAAAAGAGCACTTGCTATTTGCACAGACTTTATGCTCAGAAACACTGCCTAGTGTCTAAGTCTAATCCATAGTATCAGAATAAGGATTTTTTTAAAATTCAAATACTTTGCATAACATCAACAGATTAAAAAAATTGAGAGAGTAAACAGATTTGAGTAAGATAAGCAACAATAAGAAAGACATTACACTGAACAGGAACAGTTAGTATACCGTATTGTAGGCATACAGCAAGGATGACCAAATTAGACTTAATAAACCAAGACTAACCACTGGGATTGAACATTTTGTAATGCATCTGCAAAGGTATATAAAAGCTTATTTTTTAAAAGTAATCCTTTGCACATTTTTGCCCCTAGTCAAAAGTGTCTAGCTGAGCAATCATTGAAAAAAAAATTTAAGGGCAAAGCATCTGCCCCAAGTGTGTAAGAAAACAGAAGAATGATATTAAAGAAATCAAAGTCAGTACATTGTACATTGTTACATACGTTTGACAGTAAGTCACTAAAATGAGCTGAAACACATATTATAAGTTCCCACACAGAGAGGATGGTGAGCTGGCCAAAGTGTTTCATATAGGCAGTGCTCGGAATAACCCAAATTCCATAATGATGGAGTTACACACGATACCAGGAAGGAGACAGCTTTAAAGCACAGGTTAGTAATCAGTCAGGAATGAAAATTTTCAAAGCAGCAGATGAAAACTGATGTTACTTTGGGCAGTTCTTCCCATGCTGGTAGTGAAGCAGCATTCCAGATAGCTCATTAGCTGTGGCAGTAGCTAAAAATGGAGAATATACACAAGATAGTGCACCAGTGCAGCACCTGCTGACGGTGCTGCCTCTTCCCACACAAGTGCCTCTGCTGTAACTCCCCAGGAAGCTGATCCTGTCTCTCAATGTTCCTGTACAAGATCAGCAGAGGAAACACCTTGTCAATAAACTTCTAACATACTCAGGCCAGGACTGACCAAACAAGACAGGAGGTGACTCCTTGCTTGCTTGCTTTTGAATTCAAATCATTAGCAAGAAAAATGTCATCTAAATAGAGTTTAATTATTCATGTAAGAAATTTGTACAAACTATCATGGTTAAAAACTCTTTTTCTTGGATATATTGCTTGGACTCCATTGTCTAACCAGACCATGGCTGCTGAAAGAGGTTCAAGGTGGGCCTCCCTCAGAGGGGTCTGCTGGAGCAGGGAAGGTGCTCGAGCATGTCTTGCAGCATGGCCATTCTCACTTGGAAATCTGAACCTGCCACGTCAGATGAAAGGGTCAAGTGAGCTGATGCCCCAATTCAGCAAAAAAAGTACTTTGCTTTAAGCAGTACTTAAAAAATCAGTTTTGCCAAATGAGAGGCAACATCAATGAGTTCTTTGGCAGGTTTCCCCCAAAGGTGCTATTTTACCCCATTCCAACCCCAGCTACAGTTGTCATGTGATAAACAGAAAGCTTGAGAGAACAATGGGCAATTCTACTTAAAAAAAAAAGGGGGGGGGGGATCATCTACTGACAACCAACTTCAAAAAGGAATGCTCAGGCATGAGTCAGTGCACACCTGGTGTGGCACACAGGCCACAGGCCAAAACACAGTGAAGACACCATTCATACTTTCTCCTGTGGACACATGGATCTTCTCCTGTGGAAAACAGGATTTTGGGCAATGAGCAACCTCAGAGACACCTTGCTAGCCATATGGCTGGAAGAGGGGAGAGAGACAAACAGAAAGAGGTGGCACCTCAAAGCACTCAGGAGACTCAGAAAGGCATCCTCCCATTTCTCCAGCGCTCTTAACTAAACTAGCTGGCCCTCAGCAGAGTGCATGCTATTTTAGAGCACATTTTTCTTACGAGCTTTACCTCTGATAATGTACAAAAACCTGCTGTAAATTGGTTCTGTTGTAACAGAGCAGATAACAGTAATTGTACAAAGCCAATTGCTCATACATAATAAAAGTGGCATTTAATTTGAAATTACACCTTCCATTTTTATTAGAATTTAAAAGTTACTCTTGGAACACCCTTGACATTGGAGACATTTCGTAAATTGAGGGCAGTTACATAACTAAAAATTGAAATAAAACTTTACAGCTGCCTATCATTTTAGAGAGTTTAACAAAAAGGAAAGGTATATGAGACTTCAGCATTACTCCTTTATGATATGCCAAATTAACTTGGGGGATCATTGTTAGTTAATAAAGGAGAACAAATGAAGTACTAAAAAGGTTCTGGGTAGGCTACAGAAAAAAATGTTAAGATTAAGATTCAGTCAAGTTTTAATCTAAAAACCTCGTTTCCCACACTAGCTGAGAACAAAGTGACGTATCAAAATACTTATGATTTACAGAAGACCGCAAGAGAACATGTGGAGGGGAAGTTCACACTATAACTAGACTGAAGTTTGACATTTTTTTTTCCCAAATCTGAAACGGGGAAAGAAACTTGAAAGATCTATCACTTCAGTGCTCTACAACAATAACGATGACTGATTTACACATGCTATGTCTTCTATTTTCAAAGTCAGTCCAGTATTTAAAAGCATAAAACCCTAGAGAACTAGCAAAAAACTCTCTGAGCAGCCAGTGTTTCATGGGCTATTGATGATCATGGGAGCTTGTGTTTTCAAAAATTGTCAATACTATAAATGTTGGTTTAGATTGGCTTAGGCCAACCCAGGTCAACTCTTCTCTCAAAAAAGGGAGGCTCCATGCCACCTTCCTCAGCTGCACCCCCCAGCCTGGTCTCCTGCCAGCATTAGCACATCTATGAACATGCCATCAGCACAATCAGAGACCTGGGTTTTGAGACACCCCTTACTGAAAGGCAATTTGGGGATTATTTAGTCAGCTCAGCTCACATTTCACCAAAAATGTTTGTCAACTTGTCTTTGCTGAACTGCAATGGGCTGCAAGAGGAAGGCTGAAGGACAGGCAGCAGAAAGACAAACCCAGATCCTTCAATCTCTGAATGATTCCTCCAGCTCTGCTCCAACAAAGTGTTCATAGATGGCTACTGGCCTCCCTGTGGCAGCACGGGCACCATCAAATGGAAAATCTGCCAAAAAGACTTCCATTTCTTCCCAGACTAAAGAAAAATTACATAATTCAATTCAAGCTTAGTGAGGTTATGAAATAGATATAACAGAATTTGCCTGGTTGTCCTGGTTTCAGCTGGGATAGAGTTAATTGTCTTCCTAGTAGCTGGTACTGTGCTGTGTTTTGAGTTCAGTATGAGAAGAATGTTGATAACACTCTGATGTTTCCAGTTGTTGCTCTGTAATGTTTAGACTAAGTAAAGGATTTTTCAGCTTCTCATGCCCAGCCAGTGAGAAGGCTGGAGGGGCACAAGAAGTTGGCACAGGACACAGCCAGGGCAGCTGACCCGAACTGGCCAAAGGGGTATTCCATACCATTTGATGTTGTGCCAAGTATATAAACTGGGAGTGGGGGGATCGCCACTCAGGGACTAACTGGGTATCCATCGGCTGGTGGTGAGCAATTGCATTGTGCATCACCTGCATATTCCAATCCTTTTATTATTACTATTGTAATTTTATTTATCATTATTACTTTCTTTTTTGTCTGCTATATTAAACTATTCTTATCTCTATCCATGATTTTTACTTGTTTTCCCGATTTCCTCCTGCATCCCCCTGGGTGCAGGGGGAGAGTAAGTGAGTAGCTGTGTGGTGCTTAGATGTTAGCTGGAGTTAAACCACAACACTGGTACACACAGAGCCAAATTTGACCTCAGTTACAGAATTCATAGGGGATTTCACTGTAAGAAAGAAATATTCCTGAAGATTGTTCTCCAAGAAGAAAACTACACACACACACACACACACGAGTCCACAGTACACAAAGGGAAGGAGTTTGCCTATCACATATTTAGTACAGACTGAATAAGCAAATCCCAGAAAACAGGTAAAAGGAAACAGCTCCAGGTATAGGCTCAGGTGCATGCTGTTGATCATTTCTCATTTGTGCTGTAAGGTGAAATACGGGCTTCTCAGTCATAGGACAGGATGCTCCTGTCTTAAGTAGCATAAAAACAGTAAGGTAGTCCTTTTCCCAAAGGGGTTGTAATCTGTTGGGTGGACTGGTTCTAAACAGCTGTAGTCACAGGGAGGTGATCCTAAATAATCAATAATCTTGTAAAAGATTAAGAACAGTCACAAGGGAGGGAGAATAACTTGACAAAATAACAGAAATTCAGAAATCTCATCCTAGATTAAACTATAATAAAAAAGGTATGAAGTCACATCATATATAAGACCAACTCAATGAAGAGCAGCTAAGGAAAACACTAAAATAAAAGCCAGCCTCATTCAAAGCCCGGAGGATCAGACTTCCTAAGAAGCAGACACTGCTTATGTATTTACCCAAGTACCTTCTGGAAAAAGTAGAAGACGACAGTATCACTACAGAGCCAAAATTAATTTCTGTTACCAAAATTAAATTTGATATCAAGTTGTTATGATTCAATTTTCTGTTGACCTAGTTGCAATGATCTAAATGTGAAAAAATGGGGTAATTTAAATATTTTACGGATCAAGAACTTACTGACAAAACCACTGGGACTTAAAGATAAAACATATTAATGCAGAAAATAACTAATTTCCAATAATCATGATCCTCATTCATTATCCCTAGCACAGGTTTTTCCCATCTTTCAGTATTTCAAACTGAGCAATTAGGAAGCATTTTTAATGGCCAGGTTAAGTACATCAGATTGAATACAGAACTAAGGTATAACTCTTACTTATTAATTCTGCATTTTTTAGGCACACACAAAAAATTCCTGGGTATTGCAAACAGCAACAAAAATTCAGGAGGTTAAGAAGAAAGGTTATGACTACAATTTTTTTTTAAAAATACTCGTATGTTCTACTAAAACCAAAATGCTTTGTATTATCTTCAGGTTCACATACTTAACTGGAACAAATTCCCTTTTAAGTTCCCTTAGTGATAATTAAGACAAGTTTCCACATGATTCTGAACATACCAAAAAACCCTACTATTATTTCTCAACCTGAAGGTCAGTAAGAAAGTTCAAGATGTCTGAATAAAGTTTAAATTCACAGCAAAACCAAAATGCAGGACTGCTTATACATTCACTAATACTGATGAAACCACTCATGTTGAAAGACTATACTGTAATCAATAAATCAGCAGCAATTCTTCAAGCTAATGAAGTATTAAAGTTATTAGCTTTATTTTTGTTAACAAGCAGGCTGTGGGTATCATTAAGTATTATGCTGGTATGATCTATGCATAAATAGATCAAGTCTAGGAAGTTTAAAGCCAAACTGGCCATGCACAACCACCCTGCAGAACCAGATTTTTCACTTCCATCACTTTGTAACTGCCCTACACTGGTATGTTTCTTAATTTTTAACCCAATGAAGGTAGATGTGGAGAAGAGTAAAGTACAGCCCCTTTCAAATAAAACCAGTGCAAGTCTTCTCATGGAGAATAAAAAAAATAAATGCAAGCACAGGATTAAAAAAAAACCCACCCAGACAATCCCATCAGATGCTTGCTTTGGTAAGTGAATGTCAGTGCATTCCTACCCCTGGGCACCATAAAGCTACCACTTTAGCTTCCTATAAGAAGGATGAGTAAACTGCAAAAACTCATGATACCTCCTACACTAACAGGCCAGACAAGACTGGCAGGCAGGCAGATGATAGTAGGAGGGAAGTAACATCTCATTCCAGAGGGGACAGAGTGCCTCCCCACCATTAGCCCCTGGCTTCCCAGGGCCAAGCTGGCAGCTCCTCAGACCATCTACCCCATCCTGACCACTTAACTCCCCCGCCTGACCTCCATGCAGCTTTCCAAGAGCAAAAACCTCACACAGTCAAACTAGTCCCTTAAAAAATACACTACTGTTCCACTTCTTTTGGAAGACAGGTTGGATGGAGGGTTGCTAGTCGTAGTCTACTCGGCTCTCAGTCTTCAGGGCTGTTGACAAACCATGTGTCCAAATTTGAAGAGCTTCAAGGGAAGGAAACTTAGGGAAAAAAAAAAAAACAAAACAAACCCAAAACCAACCACACGACAAAACACCCACAAAAAACCAACAACAAAATATAGTCATCAAAAGTAAGAATAAGAGAGTTTGGGACAGTTCTGTTAAAAAAAAACCCACAACCAAACCCCACCAAATTCAACTGCATGAGAAAGTTCTTGGGTTTCTGTTGCCACTGATCCCATGACAAGCATGCTAGAAATAGCCTGCTTTTCCAATTTCAAAGAGAATCTAGTATCTACACTAATCAACACCTGAATTCCTAGATGGTTAATGGATGCTTTGTTCTTACAAATTGTATATAACCATTCTCAACCTGCATTTTCCATTGCAGAAGTTTTCCACAAGAAAATAAATACCCACGTTTGAATACAAAACATCTCCTGTTACACAGTAGTTTTTAGCATCAACCACAAGCATAAGCTTTCATGTGAAAGAGAAAGGAACCCAAAGGGAATTTCTGCTTGCATGATAAAGATGCCTGTGCTTGTGGGTAAGGAACCGAAAGTGTTGAAGCATGTTTGACCTTCAAACGTCAGCATGTTCATCTTGCAAAGATTTCAGATCTTTACAGAAGCATGAAGTGCTGTAACTCTCTCCCTAGGGACACGCTCTGAGCACAGCAATCCATCCAGCAGGAAGATGGCTGGTGTCATCCCAGCACAGCTCTGTGGACACAGCCCTGCAGCCCCTGAATCCCAGCTTGCCATTTCATGGGAATACTGCTGGGTCTGAGCCCAGCCAACACAAGGCCATACCTCTTCTTCATCCCGTGGCTGTCAGCAACGAGGTCTGATGAATGAATGTGTGCTAGACCTGAGTGACTTCCAAATACAGCACTTCGAACACAGCCCTGTAATGCTGCCATGCCTCCCCACACCAGTTATGGACAATTTATCCTTTGAGGGCAGATAAACACTGGAGCAATGCACTGTCACATCGTAAGTACTAGCTTTATCAGTCCTCTTTGCCTGAAGGGCAATGTGTCCTAAATGAGAAATACTTCACTGAAAATTAAGCAAGTTCTTCCTTACACTTACTGAAAGGCATTTTGCAAATACTTCTCCAAGGTTACAGATGAACTCTCCGACACAAACTTTTTCCAAAAGACAGGCTATCCACTAAGGTTGAGAATGAAAGGGCATATTTATAAACAAATGTCTAAAGTCTCTTAATGAAGGACAAAATACTTTTCACAGAAAGCCTCTTAAATCATTAAATACAGGGGTTTGCCTGCCTAAATTAAAAAGACAAATACGGAGATTAATTCATACCATCACTCTGACAGTAAAAAACTAATACATATACTGTTGGTTATAGTACATTTATATTTTTTTGTTTTGTTTCTACGGTTAACAAGTTAAGAACTGTTTCACTGTGCTATTTAAAACACAAACACATTTTTCATGGAAAGTAATTCTTATGTCTTGGTGAAAATATTGTGACACAAAAACCACCAAACTTAGAAAACATTTCAGAACTGAAACTCAAAGTGACAGAGCTTAAAGGCAAGGCCACCTCTAAATTACATGGACGCAGTAATTCTGTTGAAAGTAATGAGAAAAAAAACCCCAAACCAGCATGGACATAACATACAACTCAAGGTGCACAATTACAGCTTTTGTCCAGAGGCTCCTGATACCCTGGAAGCATTGCCAATTTATGTTTCATGCAATGAGAGGTGCTTCAGCTGTTCCCAGACCAATGGGGACTCTAGAAGCAGTAATAGCCATATTCAATTACAAAACCCAAGGAACCACACCCAACATTCCCAAAGTATTCACCCATTTGCTTGTGCACAAAGCAACGGTCAAGTGGAATTGCTACCTTGCTCGCTATTTCCTGCATACATGGGACAGAGGACAGCGCAGTCTCAGTCAAGAAACATGTATTTTAAAAGCATGTCGCAAGCCTAATCCACTTTCCTACAAGACTTTGGAAATGCAGTTTCAACAGCATCATTCATAACAAGGAGTCTCCTTCCCAAAGTTCCATCCACTACTGCAGCTTTTTCTCCTTTGGATTTCAAAACTTGAAAGAGTATTACTCTGAGTTTCCCTGTTTTATTCAGTGGCAATGTTGGATTTGATGCACAGGAAGAACAATGCCAGCACTTAAAAGAGAGACAACAATGTTCTTCCATCCTGCCTACAAGATAATGGACTTCAAATAAAGACTAAAGAAATCTTCAGCTCATCCAATGTTATAAGCCACATACAGGGCAGACATAGTAGAGGGGAAAAAATCTTAAAGATTTAAGGGGGTTTGGGTTTTTTTGTTGGGTTTTTTTTGTTTGTTTTAGAAAAATTAAATGCAGCTGTAATGAAACATGGAATTACAGATCTGCATTTTTCACTGAAAAAGGGAAATTAAAGACTATTTAAAACATTCATCAGATACCACCAAGGGGAAAATGATGACCATTTTTGTTATACAACACAAAGTCATCTTAGTTTAGCTAAGCTTTAAGCAGAATATATCGCAGCAGTTAGGTCATCTGACAAACAGAGCAACAGGATCTTCCTTTGAAGTAACATCAGAAACAACCCTCAGTCTGTGTCTGTAACGGTCATAATCAAGAACACTTTATTAAAGCAAATTTTCTGCAATTTGTTGAAAAATAAAATAGAAAATAGAAGCTAAGTTGAGGCAACTATACCTTTCTTTGCATCTGATGAAGCACGCACAGCTGTGCACAAACACCTTATGGCTCAGAATGCAGAGCATATTTTTGCTATGACAGAAGGGGTTGTTTTTTCCCCCGTCTTAAGTGCTACCTTGCCTTTGTGCTAGAACAGACTGATCTCCTTGCTCCCAGGAAGGATCACAGGGTCTCTTTGTATCTGCCTGGCTCAGGTAGCATCAAGAGTGATGTGAAATGAGATGATGGGAGATGCATGGCAGAGCTGATGAAGAGCTGGAAAGAGGACACAAGTTAAGACTGGCTTGGATAGCAGATGCTGAGAGGAAGCAGAAGATGATGTGTGGAGAGGAGGAGACAGATGCCAAGCTAGGAAGAGAATTACTCAGAAGGAAAGGAGAGATGAAGAAATATCAGTGCCTGGGGACAAGGAGACTTGAGTGGCATGGTACTGGACAATACAGTAGTCCCTAGAGTCAAAGAAGGCAGCAAGGCCGGAACACCTGGAGTGAGAGAGATACTTGGTAAGAAGAGCAGGACAAGGGCAGCAGCCCTCAGAGATGCAGAAAAGCGGGAAAGCAGCAGGTTAGAGGGGAAAGGGCTAAGAAGTCCTATGACAAGCACTCTTTAATACAGGAAAGGAACCCACATAAGCACAAGAATGCTTATCTCAGTGCAAAAAAAGCCTTTTAGCCAAAGTGGTCAACAGCAGGTACCTACAACACATCATCAAAAAAGGGTGTGAAGTGTAGAAGAACATGCAGCATATTTACCCAAGACAGTGTTTCACCACCACCTCCACAGACACAAGACTAAGGTCCCTAACACCTCATGAGTTATCCTGTAGTGAACTGTCCTGTTGGACTTTGAACCTTTGTAGGTTCTCAGCATCCACAAGATGCTGTGGCAAGAGGGATGAGGAACCCATATACACACTGTGCAATGACTTCTGTTTGCTTGAAGCCTGAAGCCTGCTAGTCTCATTTGCTAACCTGAGGTCTCATGGTGAAAGATAGGGTGAATAACCATTCCTCATCCATCCTCTCCAAGCTACTTATGACTTTGCAGAGCACTGTCAGAGCCTCCAGGCACCTTCCTTTCTACACTGGAATGTTCTACTCTGTCACTGTTTCTACAGGAGCCATGTTGTACTTCTGGCACTCACCATCACTGTTCAAACTCTTCAGTTTCTACTATATACTTTGGGGGAAGACCAGAACTGCACAAAGTGTTCACAAATGCAGGTAAGTCCATAACTGACACAGTGGTACAGTTCCCCATTCCTTTGCTAATAATCCCTAACATTGCTTTTTTGGCATTAACGAACCTCTGTTTCCACAGAGCTATTACCCAAGGTCTCAGTCCTGAGAAGTTAGAGTCTACTCACAGCTTCACTGTATACACTAAGAAAAGATTATTTTCTGCTTCCCCCATGTACACTGCCTTCACTACCTCAATTTTTGCCTGCCATTTTACCTCCAGTCAATCAATATCAAAGACCCATCTGAAATTCTTCAAGGTTTGCCTTTATCCATTCTACCTTGAACAACTTAGTTTCATCATCAAATGGGTCACCTCACAATTTACCCTCTTTTCCAAACCACAAATATTTTGCATGTCACAGGCACAAGAACTGATCCCTTGAGATTCTGCTGGTAACCTTTCTCCACCTTGAGGATGGACCATTAATTCTTGCCTTTTTTTATCTTCTTATTTAGCCACAGAAGAGTCTTCTCTTCTATTCCATGGTAGATTAATTTCTTTAATAGCTTCTGGTAATGAACGTTGTTAAATTTCTTCTGAAAAATCAAAGCAGACACACTATCCATTTGTCTAACTACTCCTTTAAAAAAAAAAAAAAAAACCAACCACAAAACTGAAAGAGCCTCTTGCTCAATATCATACTCACTGACAAGTTCAATATTCCTAGGTGTTCAACACTTCAAAAAAGCACCACCACCTACCCCAAAATAGGCTTAGTGAAATGCATTTCCAGGATCTTCCCTAGCACCTTTTTGGAAATATCCAGTGATTCCCATCACTTGGCAACATTCAATCCTCCTCTGAGACCACAATGTCTAGCATGAGATCTTACCACTGCTTTCAGTTAGGCAATAGAAATCTGTGGGAAGATGCTTCATATGCAAATCAATTTAATGATATGTGGGAAGATGGACATTTCCTTCCTCTCCCTCTCCCAATATTTCCTTCCTAAAAGGCTAAGCAAACAAGACACTTTAATTAGAAGAATTCTCTCATTGCAAAATTAAGTAGTCTGTGTTGAAAAGACACACACACACAAAAAAATAAAATTAAAAAAAAAAGATGAATCAGCTCTGTGCACTACAAAGATGCTCGGATTAAAAGTTCCCAGTTTGTCTGTTGCAAAAGCTAGATGCATACAATGAATGAGCTATAAAACTTATGCGGTGGCTTTATGCATCACTCACAGGTTGTGTGTCTATGAATGCACACATCTATCAAAACCAAATATGCTTCATAAAGAATCCTTGTGTGCACATGTACATATGCACACGTACACATAAATGCTGTTAAAAGCACTTCATAATTTGGAGTCCAACTATCAACAGATACTTTTAGTTTTGAAGCTTCTCCCCAGTCTTTCTCCAGCATTCCAGCTACAAACTAGGGATGACACTCCTCACCCTCATGACCTTTACAAAACTAAACCTGTGTCTCCGAAGTGCCTGGGCAAGGTGTGGGAAATTTCTGAGAGGACAATTAGTTTTGTCTTCAGGCAGGATCCGAGACTAAGGCTGTGGGAGAGGCCAAGCCAGGAGGTCAGAAGAAAACACTGAATAGGTCGTTCAGTTGAGGCACACATAGCAGGAGAGGGCAGGCAGATGGGGCTGCTCCACAACTGCAGCCTCTCTCATACCTCTTGCACAGGAAGGGTGGAATTAGTCAGGGGGCTACCTTAGCTTCCCCCTTTCTTAATTTCTGAGCTCTTTTTAACCTTACTAACACTTTTTCAGCACTTTTTGTGGTTAACTCATTTTATATAGAGCACTGCAGAAAAAGCAGGAACGTGCTGCTTTTAATCCCTGATACATTCATTTACCCCGGACAGAGTTACTAGAGACAGAAAACTTAAGTACAGCTAGCATTGGCTATTCAAGCAGAAAAGTGATTTATCTTCTCAAGCTTCTAAACATTAAAAAAAAAAAGAAATAGAAACAGTATTTACTACAATTTGTAATGCTGTCTGTAACAGATAACTATGAAGACTTTAACGTATCAGTGGCTGATTCCTGTGAGCTGTTCCTGAAGCGTATATACCACTGTTCTGGTTTCCTTAGTCCATTGTAAAAAGACAAAGAAACCTCTCATTTTCAGTGTTTACCTATAAGGAATTCTTTTACTGCTTTAGGAGTAGATCAGCAGAGCTATTATGTTCAAAATATCAAAAAAGTTTTTGTTTTGTGACCTGTTCCACAAATGTTTTTCTTATTCAAACCCTACTGCAGTCACCAAACAAGTAAAATATATATACACCCTAAAAATGCACAGAAATATGCAAGTTTGGATTTATTTATTCTTCTGGGTTTATTATACAAAAATAAGATGTTTTACATTTACTCTTAGTCATACATAAAAGTACATTCTAGCCGCCAACAGAATGCTAATTTTGCTTTCTCTCTTCACTTCAAGGTTTCCACACCTTCAGCTAGTGTTTGGCTAAATCACAGCTGAACCGATGTTTGGCTCCAGTGAGGAGGTGGAAGCCTCCAGAAACAGATCTGTGACTGCCTGAGGAAGTTTTCATGCTACTGGTGGGTGATCTCATTCAGGATTTCTCTGCCCACTCCCCACCTCTTCCTCCAGCTGATGATATCTTGTCCCCTGAAATGCACCAAAGGCCACTTTAATGGTTTATACAGTCTTGCTTTGTGAAGAAAATACTCGGAAAGACACAGTTATAAACCATGAGACAATACAGCTGCTTAGAATTATAATAAAAAGATAAACTCGTTATTGTTTGTACTAATGATCAGTAACCCAACTGATGCTTAACAGCCACTTTCCTCTCTATTATGGAAGCTGACCACAAAATTTGGGCCAACAGACTTCAGGTATAACAGAAAACCATGTCAGGGCATGCTCTTAATTACACTGCTGCACAAAAGCACATATAAGAATACACTTTAAGAATTGGGGCCCTAGAAGCTTGCCACAATTAGCTCAGACATGAGGATGCAAACACAGGAGAAAACTCTGACTGCCAGCATAACACAGAAGAGCTGCCAGTGTGCAGCCAAGTGCAGTTTTGGACCTGGGCAGGGGCCTGGCTAGGGAGCACCTGCCAAGGCTTTGCTGCAGTGGAAGGAACCTAGTGAATTAGGACACCTCATTATCCCTGCAGCACCTGCAGTTTCACCAAAAATGAGCCTAGCCTGTGCAGGCAGGGCTTTCTCATCTGCCTGCCAGCACTATACCAAAAATACTACTAGTAGGCAGAAATACTGTCTGTGAGGGAGCAGAGATGAAATATTTCTCCCAGTGAACAGTCATGCCTTTCATTGCGCCTAGGATTTCTCTACCCATGGTCTCCTCACTAAGCTATTCAGATTGTCAGTATTTTTGGTGATCCTCTCCTTGTCAGCTAGCACTGTCAGAAAAACTAGACATGATGTGGTTGTGTAGGCTGAAAGCAAGTGAATTTTTTATTTTAGGAAAAGAATGTGGTGTGAGGCTTGTCTGCATCACTCACATGGCTGAGTGGAGACTGAGGCAAGCTGGAGGGGGATAGCTAAACTAGCAGGGACAGGAAAACCCCAAGATAATTATTTAATGTCATTCTGTTGATTAGGCACTGCATGAAAAGCCAATGGAAATCACTTCCAAAGTATCTGGAAGAGAAGCTTTGTCATTGCAATCAGAAATAGGTGCACTAGACAGGGAGCTGAGAGGGAAAAAAAATAGCAAGTACCATGTAGCAGAAGTAAACAGCCATTTTACATGCTTCTGTGAAAAATCCCACAATCAAAATCGCAGGTGAACTACCAGATGAACCAAAAGAACTGTCCATTACATTTATCTCTATTTAAATGATTAATCCCAGGCATAACCTTGGCGTCTTCTTTGGCATAATTGGCTAGGCATGCGTATCAAAACTTGAGTATGCCTTTTCTTCTGACATCAACAAGTGGTTAACTTTACAAGCTGTTAGAGTAACAAAGCATGACAATTTAATAAATATTTTCAAAGATGTTTTTGTTAAAATCAGAAACAGAAGCCAGCTTTTCACTACATAACCGAACAGTAAAATATACTTGTCATATATATAACCTAATCCACTTGTTTAAGAACAAACTACTGCAAGTAATCATGTTTTGACTGACAGAGGCTACACACATAATGATATTCCAATACATCTGGATCCTTCAAACACTGTCTGAATATAGTGCTTAGCAGCATACATTAACGGCATAATGAAACAGAGTCACATATGAGTATGCAAGCAAGCACTTTACACAGTGGAGTTAATCAATGCCCTGGTAATTTCCCTTTACTCCAGCTCACAGTTTGTCTGCCATGTCCACAGATTGATCCATGAACATCTGCATAATTTAGCTTCTCCTCTCTCTCCAGGGCTACGGTGCACAATGAGCAGCTAGGCTGGGGTGTATTTCACCAACAGCAAATGAAATGTCATCTATTCAGGAAAGTATAGCCATACAGTCATCAAAAGTATTCAAAGAATCATGGTACTGGGACAAGGATGCCCGTTCCACTGCCAGCTGGGAACACAGAGCAAATTGCCTCATTTCACAGCCCACACTGCACAAATTCATCAGCTGCTTTTCCTCAGGCAAGAAGTGAAGAGAGGAGAGAGATAAGCAGAATCATTTATTGCCCATACTACCCCAGAACAGGCAGAAATCCTGCCCTCCTGCTGCAGCTGGTGGCAGATCTCCCTCCAACATTAACAAGGCCAGGTTTGCAGCCAGATACTTTTCAAGAACAGTTTCCATAAAAAAAGTGGAAATCATGGGCTTCTTTGTACAGCCTGATAAAACCGTGTGGCCATGCCCCACAGCAAGCTTACTGTCACCATTTTGGAGTGCTCAGTCTTGAAAGCACCTGCTCTTTGCATGCTGCAGGTGTGAGGATGCCAGCATGCACACCCAACACCATGGGAAGTGCTGCAGATCTTCACTCTTCCACCAGCACATCTCATGGCTCATCTTTGCCTGAGATTCATGGCTTGATGTCAAGCAGCACACTCCTCACTCAAATAGTAGAATTTAACCCTTTAGTCTTTGTATTACTAATGCCCCTGCCCCTCAAATCCTAGATTTTTTTTTTCCCCTTGAAGACAGCAGCCTGACACCATTATTCAAGAGACCTAAATACCTGCCTAGATTGCTATTTCTGTCATAAGTGGCTAAGAGAGCTTCAAGCCATAGCAAGCACACACTGGAAGATGTCATTTTCTGAAAGCAGGAAGATAAAAATAAAGGTAGTTTTAAGGCAAATGCCTTCAGTGTGTTCGGAAAGATAACTAAAATTTACTCAACAATTTTCTTTTCACAAGAAGTTTCCCCTCTTCAATGAACTGAAACTGTACAGTAATCCCCTGTGCCCCTGGAAGCATGCAATGAATAAGTTGGTAAATCAGATTTATTACATGAGAACATTTTCTCAAAGCTTGCAGTTTCAAGAACATTGCCAAGCCCTGCACAGAGGCACAAAATAATATCTTGAAATTAATTAAAACCAGTGATGTTTTTCTTCTTTGGGTTCAGTTAAAACATTTTTAGGGGGCATATTTATGTGGTCACTGCAAAGACACATGGCTGACTCAAATAAGGGGCTTTCATTTTGCCTTATTTAAATTATTGCTTTTATGCTTTAGTGGTATCCACTTAAAATATGAAGCTGTGTAATCTAATAAATGTGATCGATATTATTAAAGTATACTGCTACAAATAGCTACAGTAACTACCATCATGCACTAGCCTCACAGAGAAAAAACTCATGGAGCAGCCAAGTGCTGTAGTGATACACACTCTACATGTCTCAAAGCCTCAGCTGAAGACTAGGAGGCAAATGGACCATGAAGATGCTCTAGCCTGAACAGAGACACATTTCTGTCACTCGCTGTTTCTCACCTTTTTGGTAAACAAATGTCAAGATGGAAGAAACCATAAACTGACTAAAGATACTGGAAGTGATTCTCACAGCAGACTCAACTCTGCAATCAGCTGCCCACTGCCAAACTTCCTTTTGGCATCTTAATTCTTACCAGTCAATAGATTTAATGGTGGTCTACTTGCACTAACAGTACTGAGGAATAGGCACTACCAATGCTCAACTTCTGAAATTGCCCACTAGCGGCTACCATACCAAGAATAGCTGAGGCACATGCAGAGCTGACAGGCAAGATCCAACTTTTAAAAAATTTATCTTTTAAGACTGAAGAAGTATTACCAGGAGAGAAAGAAGGAAAAAGAAAAAAAAAATCTCAGGACTCCTTAACTCTGTAACAAATAAGATTTAGGAAAAAGTACTCCGAGACAGACATAGTACTGCTTATGGTGATAATTAATAAAAATCAATATCCTCATACTGAGCTGCTTGCGCAGGCTACAAGGTCAGTTACCAAAATTAACAAAAAAGACTCAAGATATTTCATAAAATTATTAAAAAAATATAATCTGTCAAAGCCATGAGGAACTGACAGACTGAATTCAATGAACTCCCTGCCTCCAGTCTACCCCCTTGACATACAAGGCAGCAAAAGTATTCAAGGTATTTGACCACAACTTTTAGACTACAGAAAAATCAAAGTAAAAAATTAAAAGTATAAGTGTCCAACAGGAAAAGTAAATGAACAGTCTTTGTTAAAAATGCCAAACGATACTTGTTTTTCCCTTCAAGACTTCTGCGCTTTTCAGAGGATCAGTTCATCTCATGACCAGCTTCACCATTATGAAGGCAGTGAGCCAACAGGAGAGGACAATGTGAGCTGCTAGCAATAGATGAACATCCTGCTGCTGCATACTAAGCGAGCACCACTTCGCATTATGGGTTGTACTCCCAGCCTCACATGTGGGAAAGCGATCTACTCCACCAACCTCCTCTAATGCACTTTCACCACATGCAAGAAAGCCCAATTTGAACCTTACGCAACAAGCAGAGAGCTGGTCAATAGAGGAAATGATAGATACGTTCACCATTTCTCCTCCACCAGAAGTAATTGTGTGGCCACTCTTCCCTCAGTAAACTCTTGGGAACATCAGTATCTAAAGCTTTTGTTTCTGTTAGTTTTGTACTAGCCAGGGTCAAAAGATGAATGGCAGGGTAGGAGAATGACAAACAAACACTGGCAGACACAACTGCATAAGACTCAATTACAAGGAAATCAGACAAAAAATACCATATGGGAGAATTTTCAAATAGAAAACAGGAGCTAAGGGCAAAGCATTAAATGGGCATGAGGTTCTTAAATGTCTTTAAAATTTTTGTATCCAGCAAGCAAAGCTTACCTTGCTACCTAAGATAACAGACATTCAGATCTCAATTTTTCATTCAAAACTGCAACTCAGGAAAGGTGCCTTCAAAGTCCAAGTCCAGTTCCTCACTCCTGCAGGGAACTACATATAGTCCTGTTCATAAATCTATGAACTTCCTTCTAAATTACTAGACTTCTTATTCCTTTTACCAGAAGACTGTTGGAGCTCCTTACACTTGCAGAAACTTCTTTATAATTTCCAGATTAAATTTATTCATGGCCAATTTATATTCATTTGCTTTTGTGATGATTTTGTCTTTTATCTTAAATTAGGTTGTAAGTTCTTCAGGGCACTGACGAAATCAATGTAAGTATAGAGAGTCCTAAGCATAATAGTTCCTGATCATAATTCAGAGCTTTGCTTATGATGACAATATAATAAAAATTATGATTTTATAGTACCACTAGTCTGATCTTCTTCCACATCTCTAATTAGTGCAAGTGCACTTGCATGGAATCTGATACAAATACATCACGACCGAGCTAGATGAAACTGCAGTTCTGCCCCACCTGTAACAAGTTCCTTATCTGGCTGTTCAAGTACATCAACAGCTGATATTTTCATCTTGACTATGATGAAAAACTAAAGAAAACTAAAGAAAACACAGCAACAAGTGGGTAAAAGAGCATGTACCTTTCAGCATTAAAACTTTCACCAAAAGTGACTAACTCAACTCACCTAGAAGTTTGGAAAACACACAAAAAGTAGCAGGTTCCTTCCCACAGTCAGGATTCGTATTAATACAGGCAGGTCCTTCCCCCCACAAAAAGTCTTGAATTTGGGTTCTCCTTGAACACTTTTGCTCAGAATCAACTAAATATTCTTACCTCCAGTAGCATCAACAACGATACACCACAGGTCTAAAAACATCTATTTCCTATCCATACAAACAAACAAGAGATGTAGAAACTTTACTAAACAATGAAATTTCCCTGATATTTCTTAGTGTAGATTTTGCACACCCGCTGTTTTGGCACCTTTGACCGTAGTGGTATCATGCTTGTTAGTTACTCTGCAGTCCTATCTTTGTTATGTTGTCACACTCACTGCCTGGGCATCAGGCAGTGTGCCGTGTGTTTTACCTATTCAACACAAATGAACAAAAATTCTACAAAGATTGCATATTTTCTGGGTTTTTTTCATTATTCATTTCATGGAATAACTAGCCTGAGTTGCTTTCCACACTTTAGCTGCCCTGGCTTAGTATAAAAGTGTAGTGGTTTAACCCCAGCCAGCAGCTAAGCACTGCACAGCTGCTCACTCACTTTGCCCCCACCCAGTGGGATGGGGGATAGAAATGGAGGAAAAAAGAAATAAAACTTGTGGGTTGAGATAAGAACAGTTTAATAGAACAGAAAGTAAGAAAATTATAGTGATAATAATAATTAAAATGACAATAATAAAATAATTGGAATATACAAAACAACTGATGCACAGTGCAATTGCTCAGCTCTTGCTGACCAATGCCCAGTTAGTCCCTGAGCAGCGATTCGCCACACACCTGGCCAACTCTCCCCAGTTTATATATTAGATGTGATGTCCCATGGTATGGAATACCCCTTTGGCCAGTTTGGGTCAGCTGCCCTGGCTGTGTCCTCTCCCAACTTCTTGTGCCCCTCCAGCCTTCTCGCTGGCTGGGCATGAGAAGCTGAAAAATCCTTGACTTAGTATAAACACTACTGAGCAACAACTGACAACATGGTTGTGTTATCAACATTCTTCTCATACTGAATCCAAAACATAATTCTCTTCCTTGTAGCTGGTATAATGTTAACTCTATCCCAGACAAAACCAGGACAAAAAGCAAGCAAGTTCCAACTCTGAACTCTGGCATTTAAACATGAAACTAGGCAGCCAATTTATCACAATTCAAATGATGGTGGTAAAGTAACATATTTAAATAGCTCATGGAATAATCTCAAGAAAATGTTGTGCCTAGAATGTTAATGAAAACAACAAATTTAAAGGTTAACAAAAAATGAAGGACTGAACCTCCCTTTTAAATTGGAGAATCAATTCAAAACACCAAGGACAGGAGAGAATCGCAAGCAACCGCTACAAAAATAAAGTTGCAGAAAAGAAACAATGGAATTTATAATCCAGCTTTTGCTTGCTTTCAGTAAAAACAGATTCCCATTGTCTTTCACAATAAGAGACCAAGTACTACATATTAAAAAAAAATAACAGAGGGAAAAAAGTATTTATTTTAAGGAAAAGATGGACAGCCCATGAACAAAAAAACCTGTGAACTGTGTGAACACATGCATGTCTATATGGGAGGAAAAGAGGGGAGAGAACAGATAGTGACAAGTAAGCAGAAGCCTGGTTTGCAGTCATTCATGAAAATAGTATCAGGAAAAACAAGAATATTTTCTGTCTAGTTAATGCAGTTCCAAAACACTGAACAATTGGACAAAACCCACCTCAGAAAAAAAGATAATACAGAGATGTAAAAGATATTTATGTAGATTCTCTATCTTTCTCATGAAGTGACTGAAAATCCAAAGAGCAGGCAAAAACAGATTGAAACTCACTCACTCACCCAAACACCTGTAGGGAACCACAATATGTGGGTGACCATTGCACTGCTTCCACCCCTTCTTGCACCAGTTCTGGATCGTAACTGGCTGGTTGGCTTCAACAACATTGGTGATTTGTAATTCAGGGTAGACCTAGCATTAAAAGTATAAAAAAAGACAACTGTTACCACAAGTATGCACTCTGGGTCATGCGATACTGTTACACGTGTTTGTAACATGGATATCACAATACAATACTCATTTTCCTATCTTCTCCCTTTTCTGCTGTGTAATGTATTTACTTCAGGGTATGAGTATGTACACTTACCTGGAAAGCTGGTGTTTTTCATCAGTAAGAACATGTGGCTGCCAGCTCAGAATATAATGGTGGCAACAGCTGGCTGCCAAAATATAACTTAACCAGTTATACTCGCTTAAGCTAAAGGTCAGCTGAACAGGTTTCACAGTTGACTCAAATACTCTCTCCTCCATGTCTAGGCTATTGCTCCCCTTGCAAAACTCCATATACAGGGCCTAATCTCCATACATGTAAAATTAATAGCATGCCTTTATATTTATCTCAATCATTTTACCAAATACCATAATTCTTTCCCACTGCAGTCTGCACAGTATTACAGTCTGTTGAATCAGTTACTCATATTTAGGTTTACCACCACCAGTATAAACCTGTTTCTAACTTTCCTAAATTGCTGAGATCAAAATCTTACTTGCTCTTAATACTGCAATACACTTCTACACCCACAATCATGCAACTAGCAAACTGGATGTCTAATTTATTAGCAAGCAACAACTTTGATCAAGTCACATATATGGCTTTTTATCTCCCTCGGTCCCTTTATCCTACTCCCCTTTTTTAATTTTGCTGTCAGTAATGGCTTATCTGGCCTCTTTTGCCAAGGACAGGTCTTAGCCACTGACCTTTTGTGCAGACCCACCTCCCAGTCACCTTCTACATGCATGTTTTGATTCATTGGGAGCACATTGCCTTGCACTACACTGTGGTTCATACTGTGAAAGGATTTGTGATGGGTTGACCCTGGCTGGATGTCAGGTGCCCACCAAAGCCATTCTATCACTCACTCCCCCCCCCTCCTTCGCTGGACAGGGGAGAGAAAATATAACAAAGGGCTTGCAGGTCGAGATAAGGACAGGAGAGATCATTCACTAATCACCGTCATGGGCAAAACAGACTCAGCTTGGGGGAAATTAACTTAATTTATTACAAATCAAACCGAGTAGGGTAATGAGAAATAAAAACAAATCTCAAAAACACCTTCCCTCCACTCCTCCCTTCTTCCCGGGCACAACTTCACTGCCGGCTTCTCCACCTACCCCCCCCAGTGGCACAGGGAGACAGGGAATGGAGGTTGGGGTCAGCTCATCAAAGGTTGTCTCTGCCGCTTCATCCTCCTCAAGGGGGAGGACTCATCACACTCTTCCCCTGCTCCAGCGTGGGGTCCCTCCCACGGGAGACAGCCAGCCCTCCACAAACGTCTCCAATGTGGGTCCTTCCCACGGGCTGCAGTTCTTCACAAACAACAGTACAGGCTCTTCAGATTTTACATCAGTAGTCTTTGAATGAATGTGGCCTGGTCTACAGGCATGTTAATAACAGAAAATAATCAAAGCATGACTGGAAATACTCGGGAAGAACTTCTTACTTTAAGAGACAGGAAAGGGCTACTATAATTGTAAAATTGAACTATATTTACAGCTCCATGCACAAAACAAGGCCGGGTACAATACCAATGCCAAGGAAATGACTACAGAAAGAAACACTACTTGAACAATGCACTTTATGCTAAAGAGATTGAACATCAACCTTCCCTTCTATTACAAAACAGCATTTTAATCAGGTATCTCTTGCTTTACGTAAGCCTTTCACAGAAGCCATCTGATACATTTTTGCCAGCTTCAACAGCACCCTCAGCTCATTACAACAGATGGTTAAAGTGTGCGCAGGGGCTTCAGATGCAACCTTCTATGTTAACCTAGCACACAAGATAGGGTTCACTTCAAGAAAGCCCACCTATTAGAACCGAAAACTCAGGAGTGAAAGTTTCCTGCACTCACAAGATTGTAGCTTTACTTTGTTCTTTTTGTCAGCAGGTGACCAGGGCTGATGGTCATTGTCCACAGTACAAATACACCACCATTTTTACACTACTTGCAGACAGTGGCTCCAGAGGAACTTGCTGCTCTCCCTCTTCCATCAGTGCTTCAAATACCAAACTCTAAACTGAAACAGTAAGGTTGCAAATTCAAGGAAAGCTCCCCTTTCCTCTTCAATCTCTATCTTTTCCCTTGGGTCCCCTCAGTTCCACCAAACAGATCTGCACACGCTCATGCTCTTGACTCTTGTCATAGCATTGCCAAAATGGATTAGGATGTCACGGTGGCAGGGATATTTCACACCTCAACTGCTGTGCAAATATGACACCACAAGGCACCATAGCTGCCTCAACAGCTAACAAGCAAGGTGCAAGAGAAAGATGTGATTTTCTTTGGACACTGCCTTTAGCATCATCATGCTGCACTCTTCCAAGTTCATGCATCCGCAGACATCACATCTGACAAATTACAACCCATGGTTACATAATACTGGATGCCGTAACGAACCACAAGCTTGATCTATCACAGTGTCACTGATGTTCTTGTCGGGGATATTTTAACATTTCTCAGGGTTAAGTGTAACTTGTCACATACAGAGGAAGTAAATGTCTTAAATGAAGACAACTAAAAAAAATTCACAGTGGTTGGACTGGAATGTTTAAAAAGGAAACTAAGAAAAAAAAAAAACTAAAAGCAATTTAGACATCCACAGGAACATGTACACAGATTTAAAATGACAGAGAATAGGATTCTGATCTGTAAGAACAGAGACACACTTAGGTGCTTTCCTGATGTGAATTTCTAATGAGTAAGAGTGAACTATTCCTGTAGAACCTTACTGAAACAATAAGGTTAAAGGGGAAAAAATTAATATATTATTTTTATTTTTGCTATTTCCCACACCCACCATTTTAACTTCTGGTTAGTACAGTGGACCAAATTCTAAGTAGTTAACAGTATTTGTCAAAAGCACACAAGGATGAAGAAATACAAAGAAGCCTCTTCTTCTGTTTCTACATCAGTTACTAAACTCCTAATTTCCTTTGACAGCTCACACAAAGCTCCATCCACCCTTCACAAGAGAAAACAGACTTTGAATTTCATTACCAATAGGTTTATTCCAGCAACGTGTATGTACTGAGGGAAGTTCCCCTCACTAGACTTACATAAGGTGCTCTGAACTGAAGCGGGACCTACTTAGTGGCACAGAAAAATGAGCCTTTTATTTATTTATAGTGTCCCTAATGAGCACTGCTCATTCTAGAGTCAGAGTGAGTAGCTCTAGAAAGTTACAGGAGATCCAAACTTTCAATGCTATAACTTGCTGCAGAGTAATTCCTTTAATATATTTTAAAAGAAGTGGTGCAAGAAACAGAGGTCAACGTAACCTAAAAATTTTAACTGGTAAAAGTTACAGCTAGATCTTCATTAACATCTGTTTTCATTACTAAGTTTTCTTATATATCAACTTCAGAAACGGTAATCTAAAAAGCCTCTGCACTCAGGCTACTCAGAATTTAATGTAATCTTGTTTACATTCGTGTTTACCACTAACAAATCTGATGGCACATGGATTTAGGACTAAGATGTAGATGCTCTTAATAAAAGAAAGGGCATTTTGATCTGTCTACATACAAAGGTGTTGATGATACAATGGTGGCTGTGTGACAACAAACTATTTGAGTGTGTGTTACAGAACAGGAGACTGGGGATTATTTTGAAACAAATCTGGGAAAAACAAAGATAAAGCACAGAGAAACATTAAAGCAAAAAGTGGACAAGCCACCATCACCACGAGAGCCAGCCCTCCCACCTGTGGAAGGAAGACCAGCCAAGAGGCCCTTGGGCATGGCTGGCGCAGGCAGGTGTGTCCCCAGGCCTCTCACCCACAGGGAGCTCACATGGGACAGGGAGACCATTTCAGGCAGGGCTGGCTAGGGCAGCGGATGACAGCCACCGGCCAACATGAGATCCCATCAGCATGCTGCGGGCAAGAGGGAGCACAGCTCCCGGGCACGTGGGGAAGTGAGGCCCTTCCTGGGACACCAGAGCCAGTGGCAGGGGCAGCAGTTCAGGAGGACTTGGATGAACTAGAAGGGGTTCAAAGAAGAGTCAAAGAGCAATGACGAGATCACGTATCCTGCGCAGAGGAAGCGCTCAACTCCAGGAAAAGTCCGTTTAGTACAGCCAAGCCTGGCTGCAGTTTAGAACCACCTTCAGAAATTTAAAGTTTGTGAACATCTTAATTTATCACACAAATAGCTAAATGAGAGTGAGTTGCTGAGCGTTGAGACTGAACAACTGTGACCCCAAGGGTGCTTCTCCAAGTAGCCTACCCACAACTAGAGGTTTCTCTGTTTAAATGGGAAATGCCTACCTAACAAAGATACTCCTACTCAGCCACCGCAATGGCACTTGGAAACATGTCCTGTGAACAACACTAGCCACCTTTGATGACTGCCCTGATCCATACAGAATCACAGACTGACTGAGGCTGGAAGGGACTTCTGGAGGTTGTCTGGCCCCACTCCCCTGCTCGAGCAGGGCCACCCAGAGCTGGCTGACCAGAACTATGTCCAGACAGCTTTTGAACCTCTCAAGGATGGAGACTCCACAGCCTCTCTGGGTAACCTCTGCCAGCACTCAAATACCAGCATAAAATCCAACTGAAATCTGAGGGATACTTCTTTTTTTTTTTTTTTTTAAAATCAGTCCCTGATGTATGATTATATAAATAGGTTTCTCCATACAGTCATACATGCTTAGCAGAAGCAAACAAACTCTGTACGTCGTGATGCAATCTTGAAGTAATACTTGACTATGTCTTACATGATTATGCTCATCTCTGATACTAAAAGACATTTAGATTCAAAATCATAGTATTTCACTTCTTGATATTATTCATTATACCCCTAATCTCCTAGAGTAACTCTGACCATTCAGAATATTGCTTCTTTTATCATATTTTCAAATAATTTTTTGAAATGTTTACAAGGTTAGCTGACTATCAGAAGGTTAGTGAAGCTATTTCAATTTACTTCTGTGGGTTTTATTACACAATTAAAATAATAATAGCAACAGAAATAAGTATATATAAATCCTGAAGTACTATCATAATGTATATGATTGGAATTAGTGGTACAGATTTATTCTTACTTCTGCTTGAACTTAAGGATCTTTTCCTGTATATTTCAAAAGCAGAATCATCACAGGGAAGAGAACAAGATTCAGTTTCAGAGTAACAAGTGGTCTGAGCACGCTCCACCAATGGAAACCGTTAAATGGAACGCACACATGGACGGGCTCGCACATACACACATGTGCACGCAAAAAGAAACGGTGTCTTACACTGAAGAATGTAAAGCAAAATTAGGAATTGGTATCCATCTTCACCAACAATTCGGAATGGCAGAGAACATGGGCAAGAGACAAAAAAAATTGTTTACAATTAAAGGTGCAAAATAAACATGTAATCAATTGTCATTTTTTATTTAAACACCATAGTATTTTTCTCCAAACTGCATCCCACATCAGTTTGAATTCTGACTGTTCCAAATCAGAGATGTGTATTAGTTTAACTGCCACCAAATGCTGTATCAGTCTAAGTGGACACATTTTCTTTTTATCATTTCCTTCTATTCTTTTTCCTTAATCCTTCAGTTTTGCTGTACGAACTCATGACATCTTAAATTAGATCACACATTTGGCTTCTAGATCTTCCTTTAACCATAAGCTTCAGCACCTGGCACAGCAAGACTTCGAAGCCAGCTTGAATTCAAATGTAATGTTCAACTCTCTGCTCTCACAATGATAAAAGGCTACTCGGTTGCTCCAAAAGCACATTGTCCATCTCTCTGCAATGTGCCACTGCAGAACTGGTTCTAATGCACCCCAGATCTGACAGGTATTTATGAGTTGGCATTCTGCTTGAAATATGTCTCAGGTATTCAGTGACAATATCTATATTAAAAACTAAATGCAAGACTGACCACAGAAACACTAGAAAGGGATATTAATATAGATAAAAGAAGAAGAAATTCCTGCTGTAAACAGTCAGAACAAAAATTAGGGTGGTTTTAGCAGTTGCATCTTTAGCAACCTGAATCATTCAGATGCTTTGATGTACTTAAAGAAAGGGGAAGATAACTCAAACTAGGATACAGTTTGATTACATCCAGACTCTCCCTGCTTGCTTTCCTACCTCACCTTCCCCCCAAAAAGGAAAAAAAACAACCGAACAAGTTGGTCTGTAACAAGTTCCTTCCAACTGGACCATGCAACTTTGTTCACTGAATATTCTATACTTACAAAATCAATGTTACTTTAACATTGAGAACTGTCCACAGAAATTATCAATCTTCTTTTTAAAATTGTAAACAAAAATCAAGCATGTGACACTAATAACTATTTACCTTTGTGCTTTAAATGGACAAAGAAAATTTTTTATCATGTCACTGAAGCAGTCTGCAAACAGTTACTGCAAGCACAAAAGAATGCACAGATTTAATAACCAGTGTTTAGGAAGACTGTGGTCTTAAAATTGCTCATGGAAAACATCATTTGACAGCAAGCGTATCTGAAGGATAGCTAAACAATGCTTCAACTATGAAAAAACCCTCCAGTTCCAGATTAAAAAATTACAGTTGGATCAAAATTATTTCTATTCCTTTCTAGAGTATATCTTTCAATAAATAAATAAAACCCTTTTGAGGATTTTCCCATCAGAGGGCAGAAAACAACCTGCATGTTAAAACCACAGAAAAATCCAAAAGATCAGCTGCTTCCCAGTATTTTGCATAGATATGTTACTGAAGAGCAGTAACAAGCAGACACTGCACTCATTTTCAAGCATTTGGCATGTCCACACAGAGGAAGTATACAATAACTATTTCTGTGTGTCTGTGCACAGTGTCTCTGCAAGCTTTCCATTTCCAATCTACAACTTCGGAAGCAGCGATGCTGCAGAGTCCCTGCTGTCCCAGATCAGCTGCAGCAGTAGTGGTATCTATCACATGAGCAGCAATGACACAAGCACAGCCAACCCTGAATGAAATGCCCTGTTCTCAGTCTTGCAGTCTGTATCTGAAAATAGACAGCTATGTGCAGATTCAAGTTATTATACATCTCACATCAAAATATTCTAGTTTATTACTGGTTTTTACCACTACTTTTCTACAGTACTGTAGAGGGTCTTGGTATACAGTAATTTTGCATGTTCATTGATTAGGATTTAAACTCAGAATTAGGACTTGAGAAGCAGGAATCACCATCCCTTGAAGCCCATTATTTACAAATAAGGAAAAAATCAAACATTAAATTGCACACACTTAATACATGCAACTATGGATGCTTAATACCTTTATGCTCCCACTCACTTCAACCAGCTATCCTAATTTTTTGCCTGTTTCTTCAGCAACTGCTAGCCCAAGTTATGATTTTTAACCCTTGTTTTCTGTGCACCTGCTCTAACCTTAACTCTTGATTAGACCTGCAGGGTAACCAGGTGAAACAGCCCTCACTTATAACCATAAAGCACAGTAAACCTCTGGTACATCAGCTCTGCAGTCCTCTTGCACAGACAAGGAGTTGTTAGAGGCATGGGCATAACCCCTGCACTGAATCACCAAGCAAGGCAGAGAACAGAAGCCACGCAACCCTTACAAAGATTTTAACACACCAACACAAAACCATGCCATGTGTGGTCAAGTTGACTATTCCAGAGAGCCCCAGAGGTCCAAAATCTGCCAACAGCAGCTGTTGTGTTTCACAAGAGATGAACCATATACTGCTCGTGCTGGCAATATCTCAACCACCACATCCTAGCCTCTTCCACTTTTACTCTTGTGTATTTGCAGTGTTGCCTAACGCAGGCCTGCGGTTCTCCCTGCGGCAGCCCCCTGGCCAGGAACCATCACCTCTCCAGTCCAGCACACTCCCATGGTCTGCAGTAACACCTTTTCTTCTCTGCCACATCTCTGCTGCCTCAGCTATACCATGTCATGCCTGACCAAGCTCAGCCACTCGTCCCTGCCTTTCTGAACCACACAGGCACTTCTACACACAGAAGCAAAGCAACAGGGCTAGTTGGCATCCCAACTTTCCCTGCCTTTCTCTGTAACCCAAGCAACTCCTTCACTTGCTCAAAGAGAATTAGGACAGGAGAGTCAAACTCAGCACTAGCTGCATTGGAGCAGTTTCCAAATTCACTGTCATGGGCCAACCTGAGAAAGACCAAGGCAACCAAGAAGGAACAGCTCTGTCCCTGTACCACAAGTCCCACCAGCATCTGCTGCTACAACTTAATCAGCATAACATCTCAAGCATTTGCACTAATTTCCAGCTGCCCCTTGGGAAGAGAGAACCCTTTTAACTCCACAGTTTAAAAGAACACAGAAGTAATCAATCCTTAAAATGAAAACCACACCAAATTACTTAGTGTAAATAAATTATGCCAGGCTGAGTCTCTTCCAAACTAGCCAGAGAATAATTTCTTTTAATGCAACCCTGAGGACAAGTTTCCAAAGACACAATACTTATCTTCAGCCACATTACCTAGCATCCACCCATAACATCCTTCAGTTTTTAATGGCTGCAGCCTCACTAGCTGAGTCAACCCTCATCCTCATCTAGGAGTTTCACATACTGCTCTTAAAACTATTTCTTAGGGCCTACATGACAAATCCTCCTCCTCCCTTCCAACATCTCAGCTGTTTCACTATTACAGAGCGGCTGTTCAACAGTTTCCTGCCATGAAACTCACCTACTCTTTCCACTGCTTTCACCCCAACTCTTGCCTCTCAAATTCACTCATCCTGGCATCCTGTTAGTTCCTGTTTCCAATCTGTCTGCCCACCCTGCAACTCTTAAGTCCCATGCTAAGAGGCAAATGCTCTGTCCTCTTCTCCTAAGCATCTTTTAAACCTCTTCATTTTATTCCTTCAGGCATGCAAAGCCAGCATACATTTAAAAACTCAAACTAGTTTCCTTCATTACTGATCCTTTCCTAGGGAAAAGGAAAACCAACAAAAAAACCCACCCAGGTTTGTGTGTGAGGAGATGATGAAACTATCCACAGATGGAGGGAAGAGATAGGGGCAGAGAGGAAGAAGAGACAGAGATGTTGCTGCAGTTACATCTCCTGGCTATGAGAGCATGCACTCACTGCTCTTCCCTGTGAGCAGGGTAGATAAAAAATCCTGGTATAGTATCCCAAGTGCTTTTGGTATTGAGAGTGGTAGAAACATGAGCTGGTTTTAGCACAGTGGCTAGTTGTGTTGGTTTGCCCACACAAAACTTTGTATGTACACTATCTCTTCTCTTAAAAATCCCTAACGTGCTTTTATCTTGAATTTCATGGTAGACTGCCACTTACCTTGTAATTAAAGCATTCAGAAAAACTGCTAGATGTGAGGTAGCCTGCTCAACCCTAATTCACACACAGAGCTCTGTGCATTAACATAGACTTAACTGAACACTTGCACATTGGCTTTCTCTGAGTGCTTTCCTCTGCACGTGGGGAAGGTGGAAGCCTGTGGAAGCAGAAATAAGGCTGCATGGTCAACCACATTCTCCTCACTGCCTTTCAAGTCCTTGATTTTATAACACAAACAAATTTGCATGCAGTAAGAAAACCAAACCAAAAATCTCAGCCCTGTTTACCACATCAGGTCTCTAGAGTCTCTCCTGTGTAATTATGGAGGATATCCAGCTGCTCATACCATAAAACCTCAGAGTAAACAGAGTTGGACTTACAGTCTCCTCTAAGCTGCTTCCCTGTCCACCTTAAGCACTTAGTGGTTTAAATGCTGTTGCACTTCTACTTTTGTAGGCAGAAATTTTTATTCACAGAGAGTCAGCAAAGCCCACCTTGCCATGCCACCATAAGCCCGTTGACAGTTTTACTCCACTCAAGTACAAACACAGAAGATCAGACTACATCCACCTGTCACTGTACAGCATTGCCAGAAGCAATTAACAGTTCTGGCTTTGAGGGTGGGTTTTTTTGCCTTTTTTGTGTGTTTGTGGTTTTTAAAATTATATTTCTGCAGGAGTAAGGTTAAGTATTACAGCAGGGAGACAGAATAATACCTAATCAAGTTAACAAGGTATTTTTGTCTCAAAGTAACATACAATGTACAAACGATAAAGGCTGCTGTCCTCTCAAGAGGGAAAAAAACAGGCAGCCAGAAGTAGTTCTATGGGGAAAAGAAAAAAAAAAAAAAGAGAAAAAATAATCTTCTCCTTTAGGCATGATACAAGATGATATCCACCCCATTCCCTCTTTAAGGGTTGCCTGAAGCACTGTGTCACCATATGAAGGAAGGTGGGACACTGTGAGCACCTAGAGAGCCTGGGTCTGGTTTTCTAGATTCTCCTGCAGGCTGTCATCCCTCCAACACCATACATCAGTGGGAAGAAGGCAAGGCATAGTGCTCTCCTGGCTGTAACTCCTTCCTTGATCACATCAATTGTGGTGGGTTGACCATGGCTGAACGCCAGGTGCCCACCAAAGCCGTTCTATCACTCCCCACTCCTTCGCTGGACAGTGGAGAGAGAAAAAAATATAACAAAGGGCTTGTGGGTCGAGGTAAGGACAGGAGAGATTCACTAATCACCATCACAGGCAAAACAGACTCAGCTTGGGGAAAATTAACTCAATTTATTACAAATCAAAACAGA
>JANZLQ010000061.1:512235-540186 GCA_026212715.1 Elanus axillaris
TTGGCTGGCGGCGGGTCCATCTTAGAGCCGGCTGGCATTGGCTCTATCGGACAAAGGGGAAGCTTCCAGCAGCTTCTCACAGAAGCTGCCCCTGTAACACCCCGCCCCCGCTACCAAAACCTTGCCACAGTAACCCAATACATCAATATACAAAATGTCAGTGATCTGTGTAAGACAACTAATACACAAGGAAGGTGTTTAAACAAAACTGTGTTGGCTACAGTACCAGCACCCAAAGGACCGCAGTGAAGGCTCAGCTACCAGACATGGATCTTCAGAAGCAGTTCTTAGTCAGACTATTCTTTTAAAAAAGCAAACATTAAAAGAAAAAAAACAAAACTAAACCCCAAAAACAAGCAACCCCCCCTCCCCTCAACCAACCAACCAAGTCTGACCTTTCTTTTTGTTGGTCTGTCATGATGGAGACTAAACACTGTATTTCATCTCAAGCATGACACATTTCACAAAGGGCTGGTAGGGAAAGAACCAGATCTTGTACCAGCAGTTCCTGTCCAAAGATGGGGTACCATCCTGAAGGCATGAAATTAAGCAATTTGATAGCTTTGTGAAAATCGCTACATGTGGAAAGTTAAAATTTCCTCTTCATCAGGTTTTGAAAGAAATCATCAATATAAATGGACTATAGTATGTATTTTAAATCATCAAATTACCTACTTGAACTAGTTTCACAAGCTTCACCTAAAGAAACCTTCCACCCTTCTGTCAAATGGGAACATATGTGACTGAGTCATTAGTCATGTTTGTTGAGCAGATCACAGTATAAAATGTATCTAAGCAGTAGCATAAAATCTACAAAAATATACTTGAACAAATATAGTTGTTCTCTATTCAACTGTTTCCAAGTTCTACTGCTTATGAAATGACCTACTTTATGTCAAAGTTGTCCTCAGGGCCATGCAAGAACTGTCACAAAGTAACGGGCCTGGGAACTCATTTTTAATAATCTAATCAATTTATGCATTCTTGAGTTTACTGTGGAACTTGCCAAAGGGTAATTTATTAATCTAAGGGCCTAGATTCAGTTGTATGCATGTCCCAAGAGACAAATGTGGCTGTGATTTCCCTTTTCATGAAAACAACTTCAGGCTTTTAGTACCAAGAATGCAAAGTGGTAATATAAGGTCATATTCTAAACAGTGGTTGTACTCCATCACCCAGAATACAAGAAAACCATGCATGCTTTAGTCCTGTAGTGAAAGGAATACAAAAAAAGTCTGGGAAATCTGCAAGTTAGAAACAGACTACCTGATGTTCTAAAATACAACTTGACCTTAAAAAAAAATAAAAATTAGAAGTTTAACATGGGGAACAAAGCTATAGAGAGTACTTCTGCAGAAAACATTCAGATCACTAACATTTGTTTGAGAATAGCACAGGAATGTACATTCAGTGTTTTATATTTCCATGTCTTGGTCCTTTAAAACAGGATACTTACAGCAATTGCCTAAGTAGCTCTAAGACAATACTGCATTTTTTTCTTTATCAAGCAGCAATGTTTTTTAATAATTTTTGTCCTTGTGCATGAGATATACATTACATAGACTATAGCTTTAAAATACAAACACAGTATAAGAGAGGATAGAAGTTTCCTTCCTAAAGAAATCACATCTTTCTTTACAAATATTTGCAGATTTGTGGTTTTCTCCAAGTTTTTTCTCACAACATTACGTCCAGAGTAATCAGAACTGCCTCACCACTGTCTCACACAGATACAGCTATCCTGCCTACAAACTGCTCTCTTAGGACAGTGACCTGGAGAATACATGACTGAAGATAAATCAGGCATTTCTTATTTCCATTACCAGTATCTCAGATTAAATTAAGTTCACCATCAAAGCTCATCTATGGAAACTGTGAGTAAGCATTTTCTGAAGTCCTATCTGCTCAAGGGGAACTGCAATTTGGAGCCACTACCAAGACAGAAGTTCATTCAGTCTTTCACATTTCACATGTGTCTGTTTCAAATAAGGGAGTCCATAAAATAACAGTGCTCCAAAACACAGACCATAAATTCCAGCACTCAGTCTGAAAGTTGATCAAACTGAATAAATGTACTTTCAGCCTTATTAGGCCCACATGGACTTATTCAGGATTTCATTTTACTTGCATTATAATTTAATCTGAAATAATTTTCAAATGCAGAAAACCCCTTATGATAGAAATGTTTGTACAAAGATATGCCCCCTGCACGCCTTAAAAAAATCATTGAGAAACTATTGGAAACATTTCACAAATTTGGACATTACACTTCAGGAGATGAGGAAACTTCCACAACACTTTCAATTGCTTCATGTATTCAACTTTGAAGTAAGAATATTTTCAAAGAACCAATTTTTTCATCTTTTTTCTCCTTCTTCTTCTTTCCTCCTTCCCCCCCCTTCAATTACTGCTGTCTTTTGTGAACTCCCACATAACCAGCTTCTCTTGAGTCACAGAAAAAAGACCTAAAACAAACCAATAAACCGAGGAAATGCTCAGTTTCTAAAACAAGAAAGTATATTAAAAAGTTGAATGCATTTTCACCATTCTTTTACAAAGCAATGGAGAACTTTGTAAAAGAAGAATAAAATGATGCATTATAAACATTGTTGAGACTTCTGCAGAAATTTGCTTCACATTTCCATGTTGGGAAAAGGGGCGGGGGGGGCAGTCAGTAAAGGGCAGTGTGAGCGCCAGGCAATGGAGGCCTCAGCAGGTCACACAAACCTGAGGAAGCAGCTCATACATACATGGAGCAAATTCTGCTTTATATGGAACAGGATCTGCTGCTCATACCTTTGATAACGCTCACAAAGCATTACTGAAATCTAATGTCCGATAGGATATTAAGAAATCTTTATTAACTATTAAAAGTATTATGGCTCCCCAGATGACTTAGAATTCACTTCTACTCATAAATTCGTTTCTCTAATTCTGCTTCGTGACATTTCAAATCCCCAGGGCAAAGACAGAAGAGAAGGGTACGGAGAGGTTTGTAATGACTGCCACCTGCAAATGTCTTTGCAACAGAGCTTGGAAATTTGTTCAAGAAAAATGTAAAAATTCTGGCTTTTTTTTAGCAAACTGGTTGGCACCTTCATTTCCAGTTGCTAAATTGGACTGAAAACCAAACTAATCCCAATTTTCTACTAAATACTGTACCTGCTAAAGAAATAAGCCATCATCCTGAGCCCATGAATGCTGTCCATGTGGGTATTTAACAGGAGGACCTCCCAGCCACCTCCCCTTTTGAGAACAAGGGCTTTCAGCCAACAATCCTTCAGAGGAAGCTGTGCCCTGGAGACCATGGGCGACTGCCAGTTTGAAAGCAAAGCGAGAAATGAAGTGGGCATCATCATCTGTGCTTTACCATAAAGCGAAGCCCTACTGTCCTTTTTCTACAGCAGACTTCCAAGTCTGCTGGACTGCGCACAAACACAGGCACAATGCCTGTAATGGCAGACCAAGTTAGCTGTGGGTCTGAAATAGAAGTACACATGCAGTGTCCAAGGGCAATTCAGCTGCATAACACTCTGTTCGCACTTTTTTCGTAAAATCATAACATCTTATTACTGTTTTTTCCAGAGTGAAACCCCACGTAGCAGAAAATTCCCCTCTGTTGCTGCATTACTGAGCCAACCCACCTGGCTTGGTTTTTTTTCCAGCAGTGAGAACACAAGAGGTGGAGCTCACAGCCCCTCCGACCCACACACCACTGTCACACATTTGCAGCAAGCCCCACTACCCACAGGCTCGAAATTGTTGACGCAGCACAGGATAAGTTAGGGGCCAAAGCTTTTGAGTCATTTTTTCACTTACAGGGAATGAAAATTCCTGCAGAGCTGGCTACTGAACCTTGCAGACATGAGGAGGAGAAAGGTTCTGACAGAAGCTGCTCATAAATAGGTATATAAGCACCAAATGTAGATGTGCATGAAGTTCCCAGTCATTGGGCTGACTATAGGCATCTGTATGTTTAACAGAAGCAGCTCAGAAGCATGCAAATCAAAGAACAAACTGTCTTAGTGCTCCATCCCCCACCTAAAAGAAGCTAAACATTTTCTTGCCAGCCTTCTTCCTCCTGCAGTCTATTCCCACACAGATGGCAAAATGTTTTTTGAGGCCTTGTACTGCATGCTCCACTGAAGTCAATAGGAACCCTGACACCAACTTCTCTAACAGAAAGATTGAATCCACCAACTCAAAGAAAGCCAGAAAAATTAAAAGCTTCCAGACCCCCCCCTCTTCTCCTACAAAAGAACAATCACAAGAGGATTAGGATGGTTGCCAAATGGAGAAACCAGAAGCACTTCAAATTGCTACCAATGACTCAATTGACCACAGTGATGTTAATCCCTGGAGAACAACACTGTTGTGGCATAACATTAAGTCCAATCATATCCAACAAAAGTTCCACACCAATATATGTAAGACCTTATTCTAAAGCAGAAATGGGCTGTGCATTTCCAAGTGCTCAAAGGCATGCTGAGCAAAAGGAATGTTAGAATAAACTTTAAAAGTACAAGTTGATTATGAATCTTCTGAGATGTGTCAATCCTGAATTTTAAAGGACAGAGTAAGAAGGACTGTAATCCTACATCTGCTTTCCGATCCTAAACACTGCACAGCTGGAACATGCCCATACACATGCTCCTCTGCACCATGCATCTCCCCCAACCTGCTTGCACAATGGGCAAACACTCAGGCCAAGAGCAAAGCACCCATCTCAGCCACATACTGTCACAGGGTCAAAAAGGCAAATATCACCATGCATTCTCAGTCCACATACTGAGAGTCCATAATCAGGCTTTCAACATGAAACTGAAAAATTATGTCTACATACCATGAATAACAGTGTTAACAGGTTGCTGACAATGTGACACAAGTACTTGCCAAGCTCTGACTCCTACCCCGAGTGAACTGCTCTCTAACTTGAAATCTGAACCACACTAGCTTGGTTAGGTGGTCCCAAAACATGATACAAAACCAGTTTCTACCATCTCCAGGTACGAGGGGGGGGGGGGCGGAATAGGTAATTACTTCTGTCATTTTTAAGAGCTTAGCACCAACTCCAATCCACAGACATTTCTGAACTTCACACACCTCAAGCTTGTAGAATATTTTGCTCTTGAAGAAGAAAACAATGAGGTTTGCAATAGGATTTCCATTTCTGTTGAAGTCTGCACCCCATTCTCACTAAGGCATGATCTCCAAGGAAATACAAAGACGTGACCATAGAAAATTCTCTACTGTGTTAACAACACTTAGGCTTCAGACTGCAAATTCAGCCATTCCTGACTGCTGGCCCTCTCAAGTCCGTTTCCCATCTTACTGATTGTTTTTTTTAAGATATGCTGGGCTAATGGTATGGTAACATTAAAAATCAGGAAAGAAAAGTGTGACCCTGATTGAAAGCTCTTTTAAAAAAAAAAAAAAAACACAATTGAGAGAGCAGGTCTGATGTGTAGCATTAGTCCTCTTCCTGCCTGACCATCCAGTTATCCCCATGCTGGACATCAGTGCTCTTTGCACAGATGAAGAGCAGTTCCTCTAACAGAGCCCTACCAGGCAAATACACAAATGCCTTTCACAGAGGAAATAGTACATGAAAACCCTCAGTTATTTTACTCTTACCACTGGGAGGGCAGAGTTTTAGCATGATGCAGATTAACATTTCCAATTCTGAAGCTAAGAAAACAGAAGCTATGAATGCCCAAGAAGAGCACACCACATGCTGAGTATACCAACTGACACAAGGTTTTGATAGTCTACCAGTCTACTATCATTTCTTCTTATTCACTGTGTAACACTTTCCCATTAACCAGTTGCTTGAGGCAACTAATGAACATGCAATTGTTGTGGCTGCATGCAATTAAACATGCTCAGAATGCCTCAATAGGACATTCTATAAAGGAATGCCCAGCAAAAGTGTCAAGGAAAGAATAACAAGAAAGGGGCTTCAAGTGCTATTTGACAAGTACTATCAAACTCAACCTTTGCATCAAACTGACTTGCTCTTCATGATCAAAAGTGTTTGCTACAACATTATTTAACAGATTGGCATCATGACTAGTAGCTAAGCAGAAAAATGGTGGTTTTATTTTTTTATTAATTGCTACACAGGTACATTTGGAGTCAATAAGGTAATCGCAACTCAAGTGACAGTAACACAATCAAATGATTTTTGTTCTTGCATGATCCTCCAATTTGCCAATTCCTCAAAATCCAGAAAGAACTTAATATTAAGAAGTAAGTATGACAATTTATCATATTTCTCTTCTACTTTTGTTTCACAGTAAGACTGGCAAACAATACATAATTTAAAACTATCTTTGGTACCCTTTCTCCAACAGGAACAAAGTTCACTGAATTGGACTGAAGTAAAAATAAATAGATCAAGTTTGACCATTCCAATCAAGCACTTCTTGATAGATAGGATTTTCAAACTTGTGAAGAAGAAACAAAAAATCCTTAACACTCTGTATTGCCTTGGCTCATCCTGGGAGAGAGATTACTTCTCGCCTTGCAGAACCGCACCTACGCTTCTGTTGAAACTTTCATAAACAAAAAAAACCAGATCAAAGCTTTAAATGCTCTTATCTTCAGGATTATGTTATGATGCAATCTACTTTATTACTGCACTCTGTGGCTTAGCAGTTTCTGTTGTTTAGCAGGGTAACTGTTTCAGAGATAAGCTTTGATTTCTTTAGTGCTCATGAAAGTGAGACATTACCCTAGACTGAAGTTCCTTCTCCAAAGACTAATCTAAGCAGCTAAGTCAATGTAAGGATTTGCACAGACTTCAAATAACTGTATCAAACTCTTAGCTCAGTGCAAGCAGTTTTGCATCAATCTGTTGCTGCAGCCCTGTGACAACCACCAGGCTGACCCTCTAACACCCCATAAGACAGGCCAGAGCTGCTTCCACAAGAAATTCTATGACATGGCTACACAACGTGGTAAATTAATACATCCTGTCAATTTGCAAATATTGAATCCACTTCTGCATTATGCTTAAGACAGGATTTAAGTTTGCTAAACAACTGCAAGAAAGAACCATAATGTTAGAAAACCGCATGTAAGACGCTCCTGAACGTAGCTGCTCCTCCTTCACCTCCAGCTGCAAAACCCTGGCAGAAGCAAAAGCAACAGCAAAACCAGCAGCAGTCAGGATTATGTTTGAGATGGAAGGTCCCTATCTTTTTTCCCAAAATACTTATGGCAGGCCTGTGGAAGAAGAGTTTAGCAAATGACCCAAGAAAACTAAATTTCAGATTGGACAACCACTACAAGGATACTGCATTACATCAAATTTCTCAGTCTTTCATTCATCTGACAATTCTCCTCTGTCCTTGCTGGTGTCATCATCCTGCCTAAAGATACCAGCCTTGTTCACCTTTCTTTATTTTCACCTGCCTTCTTTTCTCTCCTTTTGTGCACAGATTCTGGTATTTTGGATCCATTTGCTCTCCACTTATGTTCCTACTGCTGCCCAAAATTAAATTAAGGAGCCACATTTGCATCTCTGATTAAGATGTGGCCCGCTCTTCATTATAGGCTTGATTTGACATCTGTCTTCTAGACCTAATAACATCCATTTTTTCCCCATTTAGATTGTTCATGCTGTCTACTACCAGAGAAAACTTGCTGGGGAAATTCAGGTATTAGCTGGATGTGTTCTTCTGAAAACACATAGGACAAACAGGCAGAAAGATGTAGTACCTTCAGAAACAGCTGAAAAGCTTCTCCTTCACAGACTGTTCAAACACCACAGCAAAGCTATCCTCTGGTCAGCTGTCATAAGAAGGGAACATCCCACCCTCCCCTTCTACCTCTCCCATGTTAGCACTCCAACTCATCTAAGCCTTGCTGAGCAGGGTCAGAGAGAGAATCTCGTCCTTTTTTCTGTTTGTTTGCGGGGGTTAGCTTTGTGCAAGTTCAGCTCCCTAAATTTCCCTATAGCAAGATCAGACATATGCTAAAATCTGGTAGAGCAGAAATGAGGAGGAAGAAGGGAAGAAAACTGACTTTCTGCAACAACATCATCGTGTATTGCTTAAGCTCAGCACTCCTATTAGTTTGGTAAGAAACTCTAATTTTATCTCACACAATCTGACTGTCTCATAGGAAAGACTGTTCTTGCTACAGAACTTAAGCTACAACAGCTCAAGATGCTGAAGTTGAAAGTATGCAAGAGTGGGGACATTCAGGAACTTCAAACCTGGCTGAATATAGGAGAGTTCTCAGTCCTCCATGTTGCTTCAAACTTTAAATTAGAGCGGTGCTCTTGTATGAAATGACTGGGATAGAGGAATGAAACAGTTATAAGAGCACATCACACTGCTGCTCGTGGAGCGGCTCTGATTGATACTGGCACCAAAATCTTAAAAGCCATCTTCCAGACTTCAGCAAGTAACTGCCCATTAACATACCCACCGATGTGTTCTCAGCAATAGCTCAAAATGGGAGTTTCTATGACAAAGTCCTCTAAAATACAAAAAAAGTGTATACATATTAACTTACATGGTATTACAAGTTTAGCTTTAATAAGATCAGTCTTATCAAATCCCCTTCAGTTCCTTGTTTAGAAGCATAAATGTAAATCCTGCTTCTTGGATGATCCCTTCTGATTTTTTTTACCTCTTACACGAAGTGCACAGACTTGCCAAGCTGCGTGGGAACTTGGACAAATAACGTTAGCTGCAACATTTCACAGATGTTTAAAGAAATACTCATCAAAATCAAATTTTCTATTTTTTTTGTAGTCCATAATTAGCTCAAACAAGGAAAAGTAAAAAAATACTAAAGGATCTTGATACTGCTTCAAAAAATGATAGTTTCCCATGTTGCAACTTAGAAGTTGAATTTACAAAGAAACTATTTATTGACCACAACTCTTTGGCAGAGCTGTCCTCCCAGGCCAAGTGGAACAAGTGAGTAATGAATGGAGGAAATTAGGTGTTTTATAAATGCTTAATTATAGCTGTTCCTCAAGAAGACATATGACTTAGGATAAAAACCAAATAAATTAAATTGCATTGGTTTATATTCTAATGGAAACACTGTGCAGTTTCTTCAAAACAGCTGGAATTTAACATCTTGCATATCATTAAATGTCCACAGGGTCAGACCTACAATGGTATTTATAGAATAAGAAACTGTGCTGGCAAGAAAAAAATTTGTATCAGATCATATTTACTCATATCCAGATTAACAGTATTCATGTTTTAATATTCATACCCAAACAGATAAAAAAATTTAAACATGGTATTGTCATTGCTGTATAAGCGATTTTCCTTTCTTTGTGTTCATATATGCAACAGCTATCAGCACCCACAAATTACAAAGCTGGTGTTTTAACAGATATTGTGATGCATCTTCTCAACACTGTACAGTATCTTTCTAGAAGAAGCTCCTGCCTTAGCTAAAGAGGACACTTTCCATTTCCTGAGCAAGGATTCACCTTAAGGCCTCATGACAAATTGGAATAGTCTTAGGGACCTTAAATCCAATGATGTTTTCAGTCTCAACATTAAGGCAGATGCCTCAAGAGCTCTGAAAAAATCTAAAATCCTCACCTTTCAAACCTTATCACTAGCAATTTGCAGTAACACCCCTTCAGTAAAAAATCTCACCATAGTCAAGAAAAAAGAAAAAAATTATCAGCTAAAATTCTGCTTAAACTATTACAAATAACATGTTACATGTATATAAAGGAAAGAGGTGGATAATTGGCCAGATATTCAGAAACCTCTCAATGATTACAAATTATAATTAATCCAAAACTATCTAGAACAATGTTCTGTAAGGAGCACACATCTATAAAAACAGATTATCAGTAGGATTTTTTTATTAGCCAGAGGTATACAGTATTTGGAAGATTAAAGCAGGCACTCACTATAGTACTACATAATAATTTTAATTGCATAAAAGCTAACTGGATGATAATACCACCATATGAATTAGAAAGTGGTGGTAATAAACTGCTTGGTGAAAAAACTGAATGTCCCAGAAATCAAGAAATATTTCCCCTATCCGACCTTGGGATATTGCCCTGCTATATGAATTCAAGCAAGCACCACCTTCCTGACAGCTTCAAAGCTACAGAGCAAGAGAAACTGTCTTTCCCTTTTTCATTTTTGCCTGCAGAACTGACAACTAAAAATATGTGCGTAATGCCCTTTTACTTGCAAAGACAGACTTCTGAACATGAACCCATTCTGTGCTACCAATCTAGACAGATTAGCCTACTGTTGGCTAGTAATAAGCTTCATAAACACTGTTACAGTGAAATAAACACATCTGTAGTCAGTATTTATGATTTCCAAATATTTCAAAGTAGATGGACAAGGGTAAAATGGGGCAGAGGGCAGGGAAGAGAGAAAAAAGAAGCCTGTCCTACCCAAAAAAGTAAAACAAAGAAAATCCCTAGAAGAGAGTAACACCACCACCACCACCACCACAAGAAAAAACCAATAAGCTATACCATAGGAAAGCTATACAGTCACCCATAAGGGCTGTGGATGACCCCAAAAAAATAGAACACCACAAAGCATACTACCTATTCACACATACAAAATCACACACAGAGACTTGATGAAGACCAGAAAGAGCTGAGGTCCCTAAACATTCAAAATCACCCAATCCCTGCAGGTAGCCTCTCAGCTCTCAGGACCACCATTCCCAAGGAGATACACTTGCACCCATCCATCTGCAGAGGTACGCTCACAGATGCTAGGGTTGTGGTTTCAGTGCCTTTAATTGGACACAAGTCTGACATTGCCAGGGGATGATTCCTGCCTTATTCTATCTCTTGTCCATTTACTGCTAGTACAATTCCACAAACCAGTGCTAACACAGAAGCTGGATCAAGGAACTGACCTACCTCTGAAAACTTCCCCCCTAAGAATAAAAACTGCATCACAGTGGAAAATGACAGGAGTTAAAGAGGACCCAGAATGACCTTTAGCAAAAGTGGGATAGATCTGTTCCAGACTGAAGTATTCATGCAAGCATGGTCTGAAAAGGTTGAGGAAAAGAAAGTAGATTAGCATGGGCACTTCCTCCTCAAAAGGGCTGATACATAAATAGCTGTATATTTATAATAGATTTTTTCTTTACTTCAGGTAATCATCACACTTTATGCCTACTATCTCTTAGGCTTATAATATTATTTATTAAAGGAACAGCTGCTACCATTCCATCTCAGAGTTATGTAGTGCAAGATGTTTTGGAGATGTGTCTGTAAAGAAAACAGCAGACAACTTAATATGATAATTCTGTAAGTAAGAAGGAAAAAAGAATGGTGAAATGCAGCAGTAGAGGTCCACTGTTCTGTCCCCACCAGGACACTTTCCATGCAACATAACAGGTACAGGAGAAGTAACATCTCTACATACCACATCCAATGCTACACAGCCCTCTCAGAAGCTTCTTGGGCTTCAGTAAGGGCAAGAGTGGGGCCAGTTGAGCTTCGCTCCTTCCCTAGGCATGCAGGGAGACTTGTGGAAGCGTGGTTAGCTGGTCCTTTTGTAACCTTAAGGAGCAAACCACAAGCACAGCACATAGCATACTGATGATAATATAAAACATTTTCTTCTTGTCTTTTATATCTCCAATTTAGCAGATCTCTTTTGACATCGTGATCACATGTTAAATGCTTGCCTGCTAGTTCAACTATGAACCAAGAAAGGCAACAGGACTACCCTGCATACAGCCATTGCGTTCACGTACTTTAGAGGGCAGAATCAGCAATTCTATTCCTGGCACAAACACTATGCTGGCAGAACCCACCGATTAAGTTGAGCCATTCATCTAGTCCATCATATCTGTGAAATTCAAAATTAATCTAGGGGAAAATGCAGCATTGCAGCTTCATTAAACACTTTAATACACATTTACCTAAATATCTATTTATGCAGACAATCCTCATGCATATTCATCCTTTTTCCTCCCTCAGTCTCAACACAGAAGCACCCTCCTTCCACAAAGAAAACATTTTACTTCAAAAGGAGTTGAAAGATTTATCATAAAAGCAACAACATACTGAGGTCCTGATGTTTTTCATCTCATTTCTTTTTGAGACATGCAAAATGGTCTGTGTAGGGAAAAAATGAGAGGGGATGTTTTTATTATCAACAAAAGAAAAGCAGGCATTATCTTGCAACATAAGCTCCAAGTTTTATTAGTCACTTGATTTGAAATACATTTAAATGGCAGACTACAATCTGGGCTAAAAAGACCAGCTTGCTTTCTCAAGAAGGTTGTATGGTGAGCACACTGAGGTTTAACTGCAAGATAAATATAACACCAGTAGTAGACCCTACCTTTCCAAAATCTAAGCCTTCATTGAAGCAAATGAGATTTAAGCGCTGGCAGACAGAGTGAACTGATTCAACTTTTGCTATGGACCAAAAGCCAAGTAAAAAAAAAAAAAAGGCCTCAATAATCAATGCAAAGTGTGCTAAGATACTGTTCACCCAAACTTTTAAGCATAACTGTACATATCTCAGAAAATACCAACACACATCTATCTTGAAAATGTCACTTGTTTTTAAGGACAGTCTGTGCTGCCAAAAATCTGTATGTTTTCCATGGTGTTTCATTAAATAGATCATTTTCCTCAGAGCAAAATGTATAGCTTTTCAGGCCACTGAAATTACAGTAGTACAGGCTTAAAATACATTTTCTTCAATACAGTGGCTATTTGGTTTGAGAAACTAGAAAGAGCACATTATGCAGCCTAGATAAAAACAACAATTCATATTAGGATGAAAATGACAAGGTAACATGGAGAGAAACCATTATCAAAGCAGCAATACCATTTTCATCACATCTCAAATTCTCCTCTCAGAAGAAAAGGCAAAACTATTTTTTTCCTTTTTAAAATCATTGGCATCCTTGGCTGTTCAACAAACCCTTTAACAAATCTTCAGAAGCTCTCAACAAGGACAAAGACTAGAGAGGGAGGGAACCACTCCCATCAGTCCTGCCTGCCTGCCTCAGTCTGCCTGGCATGGGCCCCAAGGCAACAAGCACAGAAGGATTATCAGAGGTGGTGGCAGTAGGGAGCCAAGTAAATAAAAATGAAGATGGGGCAGTCGTCTGATGGCCCTTTTGGCCCACCTACAAAATAGGGGACTTGAGGACTGCTTTGAAGCTGGGGGTTGTGGGGTGAATTAATGTCAAAGCCTTATTATGGTCACATTCCAGCTTGTACTGGATCTAGCTAAGGAGTAGCTTTGCATTTCACCAGCAACTTACCTAAACACCTGGCATAAACACAGAAGATGAGAAAATGACAAGATAATTTTTAGAAGTATTATGATTAGAGGTTAGAAATGTTAACACTGTACTGTCAACAGTTATAATGAATTACCTGTTACCTGAATTTACCCTACTATTTTCTGCTCCATATAACACAAAGACATAGTTAAGAGCATACTAGCTCGCATTTATGATTCTTTTTTTTATTTCCAGAGAGGACTTCTGCAAGAAATACACACTTAGTGCAAGATGCTCGTGGATCTCCATGTTGTTTAGAAGGAAAGTGGACACATATCACAACTTTACAAAAGAAACCAAGCAGTCATGATGTGGTTTCAGAGGTGTCAGGTGTAACATCTGCCAAAGCCAACATACACTCTACACATGAAAGTTATTCTAAGCATCTAGCCAAAGATCACACAGAGAGCCAGCTGCTGATTACAATGCACAGCTAGATCTCCAGGCTCCCAGGTTTACACTCCATCCGCTCAACCATGCATGCAATATCCAGACCCAAACTAGGTTTTTTGCTATAGTTTTGGTTTGGTCTTGGGGAAAAAATTAAAAAAAAAAAAAAAAACAAAACCAAAAAAAACCAGTTCCATGCATACTTGAAATGGAAATGAGCACCTCCAAATTAAAGTGGGGGAAGAAACCATTCACTGAACAAAACGAATTTTTTGGACAGCTCTGAGTGTTGTTTTTACAATTCATTTCAGACACTGAGTTCAGCACAGATGGCAAAATAATTTCAGTCCTTCAAGGAACTCATATAATGTATCCTAATTACTAGACAAAAAATTCAGAACATAGTAGCTGTTCAAAATTGCTAATATAGTAAAACATACACCAGTATCTTCCATCTGAACATGCATCCGATTTAAACAGGGAACTGAGCACACCTTAACTTCCTACTCTGCATATTCATGTGACTGAAAACACATACTTTGCCAAAGGGCAGGCTCCAGATCAGTTTTATGAAAACTGTTTAGCAAGACGAGGGCTGGCCAGCTTCTGAAACACACTTTCCTTCAATAATAATGTGCTGCCCCAAGCGCTCAAACATGTGTGGGTGGGAGTACCTGGTTTCTTCTACAAAACAACTAAAAGCAAAATCCAGGAGCAGCAGTCCCCAACTGTTTTAGAGCATTAGCTAACCACCCATCGGGGCTGTTAGGAAGAAAATTTCCCCAAGGGGCTAGTTATCCAGTAATTGTGTATGGTAGGGTTTTTTTCCAACACCCCTCTGAAACAGCTGGTACTGCAGTGTCAGCAGCAGGACTAGACTGACCAATGGCTTGATTTGAAGTGTCAGCTAGTACACTCACAATATGTTAACGATTTTGGCACATACGCAGGTGTAACCACTCTATTTACATTAATGCAATGTTGTTCTAGCACCTGCAGCACTTGCATGTGACAGCTGTTTGCAGATCAGGCCCATGCCATTTTACTTTTCAGTAACAGGTACAGTTAATATAGTGGCATGCTAGCTAGTTTGACATTAAAAGAAACCACTAGTAAATTGTATTTCTCTAAGGAGCATCTCATTCCACACAAGAAAGCTTGATTTTGCTGTATTTAAAAAAAGAAGAGCCACCAGCTTAGGCTGAACATGGGAGAACATGCAGATTTGAAGGCAGAGAAGATAGACATACTGTGCCTCCAGAACCACTTCTTGTGACTTCAGTAGCAGAGTTTAACTGAAGTCAAGTAAGTTAGAAGGCAGTATTCAAGTATCTTCCATTTGCTTTCAAATAAGTAGTGTAAGGTCTGAGCTTTGTCATCTCTAAACTGTGATGTGTTGTCCAAATATAAATTCAGACAGTTCCTGTGCTGCACTGAGCTCCCACTCAAATGAAGCAAAGCAACAACAAGCAACATAAATCTTTAAAACATGTAGGCGGTTCTGCTTATTTCCCATTCCTCCCTTTCTGCCCCTGCAATGCTCCTCAACTGCTACTTCCTGCACAGAGACTTCAAAATCCACCTACGCTGGCAGTGGACAAGAAGAGGCAAGAATGACAATCTCAAGGAAAAGATACAAGGCTCCCAGTATCTCTTCTCTGCTCTGTCCTGTACATCAGGCACCTTCCAGCCCAGTCCTCTGCCCAGCCCCCAGGCATCTGGCCTTGCATTGTCAAGAAAAGCTCCTTTAAAACAGCTTACAAGGAGGCAGAAGAACGCATCTACTTTTAAGTTCTGCTAAAAGGGGAGATGATATATTTTATTTTTTGAAAGATACCATCCAGAAAGAAAAAGCTAGAGAATACATGGAGTATTGTACTGGATTAACAGCAAGTGAAGAGGAGTTTCCTGATAAAATACACTAACTTTGTATTATTTTAGAGCCAAGGAGCCACAGAGCAAGATCTCCACTGTACTTGCTCATTGAGTTTCTGCCCAGTTGGCTTCTTCCCTTATGTCCCTTCTGGTCTTTCCCTGGTGCAGGAGGAACTGTGTGCATAGGCTAACTCTACAGGATTTACCACAGTAGAGCATCATCTCTTCCATTACAGCCATAATCACAATGCCTGGCGCAGAGCCACACAAGGTACCTGCAACAAATACCAGGATGGATAGACTTCTCATTAGAGGTGCAGGGGAAAAAAAATTTAAAACCAAACCAAAACAACCTGAACGGAACAAACAAACAACCCTCCCCTCCCCCCAACCTTTCCTTCCCTTGCTCCTTGTCATTTCAGGGCTCTGCTCAGAGTTGGGGAAAAAAACTCAGTACCTCAGCAGAGCAGTACCAACAGCTGCTGCTATAGCAAGACTGAAGAACCAAGGAAGCTGCCATGGTACCAGGGCGCATGAAGAACATAGATTCAGGAAGAGCACCTGTCTGCTTGATCAGCAGAGAGTATATGCTCAGCCTCTGCCTATACCAAGAAAAAACACACCCCAAGAAGCAGCAGTCCTCCTTTTGGGGAAAAAAAGGCAGAATAAACAAGAGATAAAAGGAAGGAAGGAAGGAAAAGGTCATATTTGGCAAAGGTTTTCAAAAAGGAGATTTTTACATGCATACCATTCCAGCTCAGGAGGTACCACATCTCAGCCCCGATGCCTATTGCTTTCTGCTAATGGGAAAATGCAAATTTGTCCCATTCCCTTATAGCAAGCTCTGTCTTGCTGCCAAGGTAAACAGCAGAAGGCAAGGGGAAAACCACCTCACTTGCTATCCCCAGGATACTAAGTATATTTGGTGTCCTGGTTTCAGCTGCGATAGAGTTTGGAAGATCAAGCAACAAGGGGTTCCCCAAAGCTGAGAATCCAGTTTGAGTTGGAGTTACTAGCACTTCCCTACAAATTCATTTCTTTGTTAGAAGTGGGTGCTTTTATCCAACTCTTCTGTTTCTCTTGTCAGGTCATGGGAAAGTTTAACAGAAGCAAAGCAGTAGTGCCCTTTCCTGGCCAAAGCCAAAGCCAGAGGCCAAGCCCACCATACTACAGACCCAGCTGCAGAGGCACAGGGAAGCAAGGAGGACTATTGGGGAAGAGTCATACAGAACTGGAAGTTTCTTTTCATGCTGCTGTGCTGGATCAACTTCCATGTGCCTTTTCATTTTAACTTGCCATCAGCAGGTCTGACCTTCCTACTATTTGCTATCTATTTCTGAATTTTTTACCAGCATTAAAAAACAGGGGCTCACATCATTCCTTCCCCACCCCCAAACCACTGCAGACAGAGCCCCAGTGCTGGCACATGCTCTTACGTCCCAGATTGGCTTGAACCTTCTCCACCAGTGTCCTACAGCCAGTTGTACTGTGCAGCTCAAGGTTGTGTGTGGGAAGGATAGGGCAGGACAGCTAGGACATTGGCAGTTTGCCATGAACAAACAGAAAGCATACTGGTGAACACAGCAATGGAAGGGGTTTTTTTAGCCAGATTCCCATGTACTAACACACCACAGCAGAATTGCTCCCTTGAAGTTACTAAAAGCACACTGCTTAATCACATACACATAATAACATAGATTAACTAAAATTAGTAAGATGCCTGCCCCACTTTTAGGGAGTAGATCTGCCAGCACCTTGCCCCACAACAGGGCAGAACACCCTAAAACTAGCTTTTAACTGTAGCTAGAGACATTCTAAAATCATGACACAATCATCTAAAATTAAGTTAATGAACTGTCACACACACAAATCAAGGCTACCACCACACTGGAGTTTAAATTTTTACCCTTAAAAACTCAAGTAACAGAAGGTCTCCCCTCCTCTCTTTTTCTAGTCAGGAGAAAATTTCAGATTCACAAAAAAAAATTAGGTTAAAAAAGATCTATAGAGGTTATCCAGACCTTCCTCTGCTCCAACCAGGGCTTACATCTAAGCCAGATCAAGTTGCTTGGGCCCTTGCCCAGTTCAGCTCTCCCATTCTCCAAGGATAGGGACTCCACAGCCACCACAGGGCCACTCTCATGGCAAAGAATGTTTTTCCTACATGCAGTCAAAGTTTTCCTTATTATTCCTTTTATCATCTAACAGTACACGGCTACTACCTTCTGACTGCTTTTGCTTTCTTATTCTCTTTATTTTTAAGAGGTCTGGATTTTTTTATGACACCCAAAATTTCACAATCACCTGGCATTCAGCTGATATTTTTACAGCTCCAAGTCCTTGTTCTGGAATCCTTCCCTACCTGCTGCATTTATAACTGCATTGCCAGCCTACTGCGCTATTCACGTCTTAAACCACCCCAAACTTTCTACTCTTACTTCCTGTAAATTCACATATCTATTTCTATAACTTTAGATAAAAACTTACTAGCTTGTGGACTTCTATTCACTGATTCTCTACTTCCATCTTTTTATTCCGTTCCTCACCCTCAATAATTTCATTATTCATAAATCAATTTTATTTAGATTAATCAAAGGAGATAACAGAAAGCCAGAAGAAACCTCTGAAACCTTACTAGTAGGTTAGGTTTGGTATTTCTGTTAGTGGTAAACAAAAATATTATGAATTTCACAAATTAATACTCTTAGTAAAAAGACAAAGCTACCAGTAAAGAATCAATTTTAATAGACACTATAGTATCCTCCTTAAAATGAATATTCTAGAACATAAAGCCCCAATTCAGAAAAAACTGAACGAAACACTGCAAGCAACAGAAGGAACAATCAATGGGTGAAAGGACAGGAATGAAGATGCCAAGAGAGCAGAGACCTGAAAAGTGAATTATCTTGCTTTCTAAAGAGTCGTTTTCACAGGAATGGGTTTGACATTTAGGAAGCAAGACAGCTACTGCTATGGCAATAAGCAATAGCCCCTGCTTTAAAAAAAAAAGGCTGAGATAGTATAGAAAGACATAAGGACTAAAGCGACTCAAGCCGTGCCCTTTTGTTTCATGGCATGAAATCCACATTTTCTTTTCAAATTGTCACACACTGGTACGAGGTTATCACGCTATCACAGCATGGAGACAAAACAAAATTAGATCCACAATCTGTTCTTAGGACATAAGCGAGTGGGTAATAAGTTTCTGCTCTCAAATATGAAATCAGTCATTGTGACTTCATCTGTAGGGCAAGCTTTTTCTATTAAGAAACTCTGAATGGTTCAGTGTGCAGCAGAGACCAATAACTCTGGACTGCCCCAGTGTATTTCAGTATAATGGTAGGATGACAGAAGACATGTTACAGCTGACTCTTTCAAGATTAGCCCAGAAAGAACAAGGGCATTTTAAATAATAAACTATCACCTCAGCTTTATTCAAAATACTTTATAAGCAAGAAGCTCATTGTGCATATACTATACAAAAATAATCCCCCAAGGGCAGAAGACAGGATTGTCTAACAACAGACCCAGTGGCATGCCCCCCCAGCAACCAATTTTTGCAGCTGTTTTAACAGGCTCGAGAGAACCTCTTTAGCAAGGACAAAAAGGCAATGGCACAGAAAAGAAAAAAAAGAAAGGGAAGGTCCCTACAAACTCAGCTCTCCAGCATGCGCCTGCACCTTGGTGCTTCAGAAGAACAACCACTGTAGTTGTTCCCGAGGACAGGACTTACTTCCTGACAGTACTGGAGAATCCCTTCCTTCGTTCCAATGCAGGTCTTGGAGCCAGAGGGATCTGATTCCCACTTTCCGTTCTGGACGTTCATGTGCATGTTGAGTTTACCACAGAACATGGCGATTTGAGGCTCTGCCAGCAACCCAGCATTTCCATCAGCAGGCACCTGAAAAGAGAAGAAAAAGAAAAAAAACATAAGTTTTAAGCTCACATCTGACATTTCAGTCCATCCAAAGCAGGAACAGCTCAAGCAAGCCTGAACTAAAATCTAGGCTTACCCACCCATGGCAGCAAAGGCTGAAATTGTTTGATTGAGGCAGATTTGAGAAATGTGAATGCAGTCTTCACAGAAATACGAAACACACTAGTGTAACATGGAGTTTAAAGCTGTATCCAAACTGGTTTGTGGTCCCAAACTGTCTTCTGATCAACTTGGGCTAAACACAGAACAAGAAGCATACTTGGAGCACTACTACAGAAACCATTTTCCAAGCATACTTGGTGTACAGGGGGAGGGGTTCACTGAGAAGTAACAAAACAGTAACAAGTTTTCCCCAAGAGTTTCCTAAAAAAAAAAAAAAACCCACAATGTATCTTTTTGAAGACCCTCTCTAGTTCATTTACACCTTAAACACACAGGCTGTATTTTATCATGCCTTATAAAGACAGTGGGTTAAAAGCCGCAGCTTCCACCTAAGCTTTGTTTTGACTGAACTTTAAAATGCAGTGCCTGGGGTGGTAGAGATCGATCTTTCAGCCCTCTGCCCTCCAGTGTAGCCAACCTCAGAAGGTGTAAGCTGGAAGTATTTGCTTCAGTTTTATCATCTGAGAAACACAACGCAAAGATAAATCTCTTTGCGTTAGGTTCCTCAAGAGAGAAGTCAATGGCTCTCCACTGCCCCTCATACTTCAAAGGCAAGTCCATCACATTCAAGGTACAACAGAGTATGCAATTAGGTTTAAATACCTATTTTTAACTTTTATTCTTTTAACTAGAAGGCTTCTCAAGGGGAAGATTAGAAACATTTTAAAAATTCATGAGAAACTGAAGAAACAGACTTACTGTCTTACAAGAGCTATGCAAACCCTGTATCTTAGTTTTCCCACTCTTTGTTTAAACAAACACAAAAATAACTTTATTTATTTATTTTATTACTGTAGGCATATAAAATTCATGAAGTCACACCAAGAAACATTGCAGGAGTCAACATCTAACTATCCTAACACATTAGCTTAGCACTGCACATAAAAATGCCACAATTAAACAAGTATTCTTTTTTTTTTTTAAGGAAGGACAGAACATTGTTTTCCTGCCCTCTTTAAGATGTTAATGTTACGACATGTTTTACTTAAAAACAAAATAACGCAGGAACACTTCTACCAACAGATATTTCCCTTTACTATCTCAATTTCTCCTGTGGAACAAGTAAGCCCTGTACAATTTAACAGTCAACCATCGCTGTCCTTCCACTGGGTAATAAGAGAATTTTCCAATAACTGGGATGACACCTTGTCTGGCTTTCCTTGATCAGTAAAGCTATCATCCAGAAACTCTGGAAAGTATCTCAAACATGGCATCTATAACAAATACTTGCAAAAAATCCTTCAAATTAATGACTTTTTTTCTTTATAGATGCAACACAACCCTATCAAAATTTCAGTAAGAATAGAAATGAGTCATTCCACAGGTGACGTGTGAATGTGAACTCTATTCAGTCAGCTCCTCCAGCTGAGATCTCTATTAAATTAATAAAGCACACAGCAGCCATACTGTGGCATTTAAAAAAATTTTTTCCCCTCAAAATCTTAAATTGTAAATTTATGGAGACCTTGCCTTGTGGCTTTGTAATAGTGAGCTTTCTGGTACTTTTTGCCTTAGCTATGAGGACAGCTGAATTTGGGGCGAGAAAGTGGCTGTTTACTTGTAGTGCTATCAATTTAACTCTAACAACATGACAACCTATGACTGCCTACTTAAAATCTCATTCCCTTCAGAAATTACATGACATCTCCCAGCTTAATGAAATTACCAGAGCAAGTCATGATCACATTTAGTTTTCTGTATTTTGAACTGACAGGGCCGTACTAATGAACTGCTCAGCATAGCACTTCATCTTATTGATTAGGACAGCTAAATGTTTCTAATCATAAAGAAATACCGGAGCAATTAACAGATGCTGTAAACACAACTAAAGCATTTAGATCATGACCATGAATAATTCAAATACTCAGCTTCCCAAGCTGAACTTTGTTAGAGTGTCCTTAGAGCAAGGATAGTAGGTTAATGGATTTGTCTGTTACATCTCCGGCTAAGATGCAAGACTGAGCTTTCAAATTAACTTTCTATGAACAATCAGAGTGGAAATAACACCTTTTTAAAAATTTTAGGTCAGGGGAAAAAGAAAAAAAAAACAACAAAAAGACACATGAAATTATTCAATATCTGAAGGTTACTGCTTGCTACCACTGGTGTTTAAACTGAAAGTCTCTCAACTTCAGTATAAGTAGCAAATTTTTACATTGCTTTTTCAGCATGGTACCTGCGAAACTTGCAGTGACATTGCAATGTTTTAACAGGAGAATAGACTCATTGTTGAGACAGCCTTTGTGCTGTCCCTGCTCTTTCTATTTTCCCTGCTCTTTCTATAAAATATGCCTCAAATCCATGATTTTTGCCATCTGGTATTTCATTTCTGGAGAAAATAAGAACTTAATCTGCTATGGCACTTTTTCTCATTGAAAACTAGCAGCTTCCTGCTTGTCAAGAAACTAGTCTTGCTGCACAATCCACAGAAACAGCTGATGTTGATGGTGGGTTTTGTGCAGAGACAATGGTCAAAACACAACAGTCAAGCCTAGGAGCATTTTTTGATCTGAGGGCAAAGGACAGGGGCATTACCAGATCTGACCTTGGCCTTACTTATCCTAGATTTAGAGCTTCTGCTGGGCCTTTTGACAACACCTGAGCAAGATAGTCCTGTTAAGAGCATATGACTAAAAGATTTCCCTTCACTCTATTTTGCAAGCATATGCTTCACAGCATTGTTACTTCCACTTTCCCAAGAGTGAACATCACAAACACAGGGACTGACAATGATTCTAACATTAAAAAAAAGGAAAACATATAAATTTTTCAGTCATTGGCCAAAAACCTGTAGCTACTGCATTAAGCTATATATTGCACCATTCTCTTCTACATATTATTTTCCTCTGCAATCATTTGGACTATGACAAAATTCACAGGAAAAAGCTGAAATCCACGAAGTTAAAAATCAAGTCTTGGTCTAAAATAACTAGTTATGCTAAATAATAGATAGTTAAGAAGAATATTTCTGATGCCACATTGTCTGGTTTCTTCCCATTTCTCTATGCACCTCTCCACAGCAAGCCTACAAAACACACAGCCTTTTGTTAATTTTACCAAACAGAGCGAAGTAGCAAACAAAACTTGGTAGCAAAATGCACCGCCACGCTGCCCCTCTTGCCAGTGCCCCACCATTGAACACAAGAGCATTCATTCTCAAGGCACCTGCTGAAAAGGGAGCCTAGAAGAGATCAGTCCTCATAGCCTTGATTTTATGGCATCTATTTTAAACCAGGGGACATTCCTAAATTAAGAACAGTATCTTAAGCAAGGAATTCAAGAAAGCACATAAGTTTTATAAGGTTGATGGATACAAGAGGAGAAAACAAGAGACATGTGAAGCCTCTCATGCTCCTTTGGTCTGGAACTGGCACTAGTGGGGGTCTCTGACACTACTGGCTGTGCCTCCTCTCTAACCTGTGGTTCTCTCCCACCTACGCAAATCCCAGTTTTATAAACACTTCAGTAGGCCCTTATGTTTTAAAACACTCATTATGACAAGTAAACCTGAGCTGATAAGGCCTGCAGGACAATTTCTAACCTTTGCATTGTAATTCTGCTCACGTGCTCAGCATAGCATCTATTGGTAGGAAAAAGCACAAAAACTAGCAAGCAAGGGACTAACAAAGTTACTGTATACCATTTCATGTCTCATACAAACATCCAGAAAACCTCCAACACACTCACCTGCCTGTCTTGTGTGTTTACTCAGATCTTCTACATTTAGCTCCTACAGCAGCCTCTGCCACAGACTTTTGCCCCTCCCAGTTAACAGGTCGGGAGACTAAGCTTTGATAACTTTTCCAGCTAATGTACTTAAAGTACCTCCAGGCTATGCTGCCATTTGAAGACTAAGCTCTACCCAACACCACAACTGTATTTTCACTAGGACAGCACTAGAAAAGATTTCCAGGGAATGAAAGGTGTGCTAGAAACTGCTGGTGAGTCTTATCCAAGTAAGAGACTAAAAATGTCACTTCTATATAACATACCACACCAAGAGCAAGAAACAACTTTCTCTTCAGCCCTCTCCCTTACCATCAAGTTTGTCTTGAAGACCTCAAGCATCACAGCACTTTGGGAAGAAATACAGTTTGTTTTTCTCCCCTGGGACTGCATCATAATGATGCTTCGCTATCACAGCAAAGCCAAAAATAAAAGGTTAAACTTAGCCGAGACAACTTATTTCAAGAGAGCTCTCTAGTTTGCACAAGTTACTGATAATGTAAAACCTAATGAACTACTATTAATTATAAGAGACATCCAACAGCAGTTTCATCATAAAGGGGACAACAGTATTTCAGGGGGTGAAAAGTAGCACTTCCCTTAAAACACATATACTTAGAAAGATGAAAAACTCAAAAAAAGGCAGGAGAGTGAAAGGAGAGCAAAACTAGATGCAGTGTTAATTGAGTTATGCCATACACGCTATCATAACATTTTAAACACATGAATTCATGAATCACTGGTTACATCAAAGGTATATCCAGCTAAAATAAGTGAGTTGGTGAAGAACTGTACGTATCATTCAAGTTTTCTTCACAGACAACGCTGTAATTCATTTCCATTCATTCCCTGCCAAGAAAAGTTACCTGCATTACAATGTAATTAAACGATCTAGAGCACCAATCTACACAGGTAAGCAGCTCCTAGACATTAATGTTGAGTAACATAAAGCTACAGTTCAGTTTGTTAGAATAACGCCTGTAGTGGCAAATCTTTCCTTGACTAATCCTGAAGCTCTCAGGCAGATTAGTCTCCCAAAGAGTAACTCATGCGGCACAAATTACATTAACAGCAGATATTTGCTTTATTAGTATTCTGCAAAAGTAAAAACTCCAAGCATATTAATGAAACTGTAATCACATATTATTTTGTCTACTTTGCATATGACTTCGAAGAAGTAGCATGTGCTTTTTTATCTTGCCTCTTGGCAAATCATTAAACAACAGCAAGACTAATTAGCACACTGTCTCAAGGTAACTCCAAAAGTTACGCTTTGGTTTTCACAGTATATCCAGTTTTCAAAGACCAAGTGAAACACTACTCATCATTTTCACAAGACATCTGCATCAGAGATCAATTTCTATAACGGTGAACTACCTAAATTTGAAAAATGGCAACTACAGGATTCTGAAAAAAAATTATCTCCATTGATTGTACACTACTTAGAGGTCTGTGTTAATACAGTAGCCTAATATATCAGAAGATGTTCAAGGACCAGCCTGACATTTTGATACAGAAAACAAAATCATTAAGCTGTTAATGATTTTTTAATTATTAACTTTCAAAAGTTCAGTAAGGGTACAAGTTCTGAAAGACAGGATGCACAGCCACAGCAATGCTCAACATTGACAGCAGGTCCTCCCTTAAAGAGTTTCAGCATTTCAGAGCCCTGAATTCCAGCTGCAAGACTCATTTCACCTCCAGTTGGGTGCACGTGCATCTTCCTGTGTGCTCCTCTGCTATGTTGCCTTCTTATGAGCAGCTAAACGCTGAAGCACTTACAATGTTATTTGACAGTAAAGAAATTTAAAATGCCTTTCAAGTATAACTTTTCAGTATTTTGCCTACTTTCAAAGAGAAAGCACAGTCAGAACTCGTTCTTTGGGTGGGGATATTAAACAAAGAAAATCAAATCAACATTAAGACTGGGGTCAGAAGACAACTCCATAAAAGAAAGCCCATCAGGTACACAACTGCTTCCTTGGATAAGAAGAGGGACATAATCCAGCTGTTTTCCCATCAGATTGTGTCAAAGAAATATATATCAACTTGGTCAAACAAGGTAAGTCCTAGCAAAGCCACCTGAATGACACTGTTTAATTACTAGAGCTTGTCTTTGAAAACAGGTGTTTCATGGTATTTTTCTGTTTGTTTTGAGAGGGAAAATAGTCATTCCAAGTTTGTAATTGATGTAAAAATGTCAACTTCAATACAACATAAAAAAAAAAAAAAAAGACATCACACAAGCATTAAAAGACTAATATGTAGGGAATCTGTTTCCTTCCAATGTTAAGATGTAGCACAAAGATGCCTCTGCTCTCCCCTCTTCCAGCCCTGGTAATTTAAACACATCTAATTGAGGAGAGGTGCAAAGGGTCTTTTGTGCATCTGTGCACTCCACATCCACATAGCATGCTGGATGCCATTTATACAATTTCCAAGACACTCAATAAAGATTTTGGTAGCAGAGTACAGAGGACTGAAAGAAGGTTATCTAATTGCAAAATTTAAAAAATTGAATACTTTACCTTAAACAAACAAAAAAACCATCAACAAAACAAAAACGAAACTGTTTGGAGTTTTTTAGCTCATTACCATTTCATCTTAACATCAGAAGGCCTTCTCCTATCAAACACCATTATTTAAGACAAAGCGTAGCCCTCTCCCCAACCACTCTATCTGTCATTGCTTTCTGCAGCTACAAAAGTAATTAGTGTATTTGCTAATAGTTCTTCAAAATCCCTATTTCAACAACAAGGGTTGGCTTTGTTCACAACTAAGGCTGTACTCAGAAAACACAGGCTGGAAGGTTTTAGCCTCAAGACATTTTCCATCAAGGGACCAAAGTAACACAACCTCACGCCAGATAGCTCCACAATGAACTTGTAATTAAGGACTACAACATAATATGAAAATAAGCATCAGACCTTGTATGTGCTATTATTACACATCAAAACATCAAAAATCATTCCCCAATGGTCCCTAAGATGGCTTCTATGATTTAGTTTGTTTTATTTTGCAAACACTAACCTGAAGCCACTTTTGTAAGCCTTCAAAGTGTATTTAATTTGTATTAATTGCTTTATTTGCAATTACTTTCAAGGAGAGGACATTCAATAACAACCTCCATATCTACAACTTCTTAAAAACAACAAATGCCCTCCTTATTTTAGGTGATGATTAAAATAATCCCTCCCTGCTTCCCATTTTTAATGCTAGCACCAGTTCCAACCCTTCAAGTCAATGACTACAGTTTTAAGGTTTAACGACTTCTACTGACAATAAAAACCAAAAGGGGTTCGAGTCATTACACATAACCAAGTAACACACCACCCTTCCAACCCATGCCTGTGCTTGGTCCAAACTTTTATACCACAGTCAGGTTGAGATTCAAGGTTTCTCACTAACTAAAGCAGCACAAATTTGCATGCAAAGCAGTTTGCTTCCTCTGTGGCTATTAAAGTAAAGGACATTCTATCTTTGAAGTGGGGCTGCTCATAGCTATTTTTTGCTATGAAGAACAGAAGTAAAAAAAAATAAAATGGGTGTAAAAGGACTCTCTGTGTGGCCTCACACTTTCAGTGAGCAAAACATGAGGTAAGCTTGTTATCCCTCGTGCAAAGACCAAATTTATTCCACTGGACTATGTCTGGTCTACTGCACCCTACAAGTGAAGATCACTGCTCACTTCCAAAAGTCTATGGTTCAAACCAGGCAAATACCATGCTAATACAGATTTGTGTCACCAGACACAAATCCATGGCTTCTTGCCTGTTGATTAACGATCAACATTTATTTAACCCCCAAACCTCAAGATTTTACAAGCTGAATAAAAAGTACATTATGAAGGTGGAAGTGAAAAAAAAAAAAGCTAATCCTGCTCCCAAGCTGTTTGTTTAGATTTTAAAACAGGTTTTGGTAATTTACATGGCTATATAATGTGTTGACTAATAGCAGCAGAGTAAACAAGAAACAAAAAAACTGCCAGTTCCTGTCAGAATTAAATACCCTCTATCTCATTTGGGAAAAAAAAAATGCAATCCAGCAGGTGTGCAAGTTTGATGAAATAAGTGTTCAGCGATACAAATACATATGACAAGTGTTATGATCTCTTTTGGTATTGTATTGGGTTTCTGTGTCAAGGTTTTGGTAGCAGTGGGGGGGTTACAGGGGTGGCTTCTGTGAGAAGCTGCTGGAAGCTTCCCCTTTGTCCGATAGAGTCAATACCAGACTGCTCCAAGACAGACCCCCTGCCAGCCAAGGCTGAGGCAATCTGTGATAGTGGTAACGCCTCTGTGATAACGTTTTAAGAAGGGAAAAGAAGTTGGGGAACGGAGACAAACAGTGGCCAGGGAGTGAGAGAGAACATGTAAGAGAAACAGCTCCGCAGACACCAAGATCAGTGCAGAAGGAGGGGGAGGAGGTGCTCCAGGTGCCAGAGCAGAGATTCCCCTGCAGCCCATGGGGAAGACTCCCTTGCAGTCCAGGGAGGACCCCACACCGGAGCAGGTGGGTCCCCAAAGGAGGCTGTGACCCCATGGGAAGCCTGTGCTGGAGCAGGCTCCTGGCAGGACCTG